>JAQFYU010001068.1:0-16725 GCA_034694905.1 Ceratophysella granulata | reverse complement strand
GGCTCTACGGTTTAAATTGACTGAAGAGTTCCAATTTTCCCAATGCAATTCTTTATGGACGTTTAACATTGCGCCCCCAACCTGTACCACAGCCTTAAGAGTTCGAATGCGCAAGTACTGTGATTGAAGCACGGAACATGGTCACATCCAAGGTGTCTTGACAACCTGATGATTTCTGCCTATAAGGTTAAGTGTCAACAAACCTTGGTCACAGCGTAGATGGGGAAAATTGTCGTTTTCGATTTTCGATTGCCTCACACCACAAAGTACGTTAGGTTAGGTCCTGCCGAGACATCTGAAAATGACTTTTTTGTTCCACCAGATGCATTCCGCGTGTGTCATACCTCGTGCATCTTAGGTCATGCATGTTCCGTACTTCGAACAATTTTGCGGAAACATAAACAGTAGAATCTCGAAACTTTAAGCCTCGTGTCGGACGCTACCATCATCCATTGCATTACGATTTGTATGCTAGCAACTAGGGCTGAACTTCGGATCGGACATTTTTCCGATCCGGTCTGATGGACAACATACAACTATCAATCCGATCCGATCCGAAATACGAAATCCGACGAATCATCCGAAACTATTCGATTCAAAGTCAGCCAAACTGTTATTTATGCCATTACAAGTAAAATATTGAGAATTTAGGATTTTGAATCGGATTGCGACAAAGCAATCCGATCCGATCCGAATAACTCGGATGCTTTGGCTGGTCCATCCGATTCGATCCGAAAGATCAAAGATAGGATGGATATTATTTGTCAATCCGATCCGATCCAAAAGGTTGAGATTTCTCATCCGGTCCGATGATCCAATCCGAAAAACAATATAAAACTCTCAATCCGATATCCGATCCGATCCGAAGCCAGCCTTACTGGCAACTGGGAAAGCTTTTGCTGACAAAGAGTTTCGACTTCGAGGTTCCACAGTTTATGTTTCCATAAAGTGTAAAGCATACAGCAAGTCAAAATCACAAATCATAACAAATCCCAACTGTTCCTTGGTCTATTCCCGACGCTCTCTAGTGTCCCACAGCAGACAGGCTCTGAGCCTGATTTATGCATTACAAATCATTTCTTTAAGCCTTAAAGATTCGGAAACGAAATATAACTGTGAGTGAGCTTTAAGTTAAATTATACAAGATATAATTAAAATTATCGTTCGATAGGTGATATACTACGGATACGGACTACGGAAACCGGGAACTATGTATATATATTGTGTAATATCCATAAATAGTAGATACTTCTACTTACATTCTGGTGCGTCGTCAGAGAGAGCTAACGCTAGGCCTGGAAATTCCTTGGCCACGTCAGGGCTTTCAAAGTCCATTGCGTCTGTTTTCTATTCTTGACTCTGGTCGAATGAGCAGATCAGACTTCTCCAAGGAACAGAAAAGAACGGTAACTGACCTCTGACCTGCTGGCTACTGGTAACCGGTAACTGTATACTTTATTATGAGATGAGGACAAGTAAGGAGACTAATAGAAACTGAATGTACTCAGTTGTCAGTGAAGTATGAGTTCGTCCTATACTTGATAAGATAAGTCAAGGTTCTTAGTACCGCGCCGTCCCTCCTCCTGTCACCTGTCGGCGAAAGAATTCTAGAAAATTAAAAGAATAGAATATTTCTGGTTTAGCTTCTGCGTGTATTATCAACAATCACGTTATGTCATATGGTATGATATAGAGAGCAATATAAGCACCCAATTTAAATTATTGTAATTTGAAGCTGTTGGATTGGAAGCTGAACGATAGCTGGCGTCTGGCGTCAGTTTGCATGTTGCATTTTACACGCTCTAGCAATGCCCTCTGATGTCAGATAAATAAGGAATAATTCTTAGTGTTTTGACTATATTTATTATAAGGTTCAGCGCGCTCCCATAAATTAGCGCGCAGAGATACCGTGCTGAAACTCCGGTACCGGTAGTTAGGCTTTGGCTTTGGCGTGCTCTTATAAATCAGCGCGCAGAGAAGGGCTGATACTCGGTATTTTGTATTTAAACTTTTTTAAACTATGACGTGTTTAAAAAAGTCAGCATTAATTTAACTTTGATATGAGACATAACGTAGCCTATACAGGCTATATCTTCCAGCCTGAAGACTACTAATTTTACTCAAGTTTGCGGTATTTTGGCACAGGTTAACCTCCAATCCAACCCGATGGGCGCCGTCGGGATGACACCGGGTCAGCTTCAGCTACCCGCCGCGCTGCATAACCATAACCACGGTTTAACGTAAGATGTGATACTCGTGTGACACATACGTCACACGTGTTTAAGCACTTACCAGAACCCTCTGTCTTCGGTCAACAAGCTGACGCAAATTTTTTTTCTTGTGTTCGGCTTTCTTTCGGATGTTAGCTAAGCTGCTGTTGGCTGTCTGTCTGCTGTAACTTTATAATTCCGTACAGTCAGTAGTAGTCTGTGGTCAGTAATACTGTCAGTATCAGTACACAAGTAGTAGTGCAATCTTTGAATTTACGGACGAGATACACGTCACAAACACAACATATTCCAGAAGTTACACTTGCCGCTTCAACCGATGCTAAGAAATCCGTGAAGTGTTATTCGCATATTGATGATACACATTACACCTAGAAATACGATATATAATCTTTTGTTTATTTCTTAACGGCTGGATGAAGTAGTCCCTCAATTCCATCCCTCAATTCGAGGGCTCACTTCAACCTTGGAATTGGGGATGGGGTGGGGAATGGGAATTGTTTTTTGAGACATGTTCCTTACAAAGTCTCCGTTCTGTAAGATGACCGTTGGTGAAGTTTGACCCCCTGGGGATGCAATATTGCCAAGTTGCTGAGGGTCGAACACGACACGGAAATTCAAACTTGGAATTTAGGGATGGGAAACATTTGAGATAGAAATGATCGCAGGTGAAATTTGGCTCCTGGGGAATGCGAGGATGCCAAGTTGGGGGGGGGGGGGTCGGGTCAAGCACGATACTGAAAAATTACACCTGAAATTTGATGATGGGAACGACATACGCCTTTCGGAGAAATGATCGCTTTTGAAATTTGACCCATGGGGGATGACACGTTGCCAAGGTGGGGGGTCAAGCACTATACGGAATACTTAAGCCTATAGAATTAAGAGATGATGGAAGGAAAAATAGTTTGGGGCTAGTCCCCCGTTATAAATAAACTCAATAAACTAAATAAATAAAGTGTAATTTGACCTCGGGGAATAGAGGATACGACGTTAATGAGCCGTGTTGGCAAACACGACATCAAAAATTGAAGTTTGGAATTACGGGGCTGGATGGGAAATATTTGAAACATCCTGGTTCGGCATTCCTTTGGATCCCACCAGGAAAGAAACAAACAAAGAAATCGTAGAAATCCGTAAGAAAAACAAAAAAACTTTCAAATCGATATACTACATAATTGTATATAAAAAATGATTGTAAAAATTATGCCACCTCCTATGCTAGCCATTTGTATTCAATGAAATATTCCACTGTAAGAGATATCGGTCGTTTGAACTATTTCTGTCGTTTTTGTAAGCTAGGCTATAATTATCGAATTATTTTCGTCATTTCACTTTCAATGGACTAGACACCATAATAGACTATTCAACCAATGTTCGTTTCTCAGAGGTGACATCTAATATCTAAAAAAAAAGCCTACATCCCAATTCCAAGGTTGAGGTTCGCCATCAAATTGAGGGGTGGATAACTTCCGAATTTCGGGATGAAATTGATTTTGAGACATGTCACAAATGCAGGGGGTTAGATACGGAGTTTCAGTCTTATGCGCGTCACGGTAGCTAAATGGCGGCGCGTCAAACAGGATCGTTCAAGTACGTGAAGTGCAAGACGGCTCTTACTGCAAGATGTAATAAGCAAAACTATGCATAGTAGGGCTAAGTTTCAAACCACTTCTTAGTTTAAAAGGAATGAAATGTCCATGTCCCCCAGCATCGAATATCCGGAAATTCGCAAGTCTTGTATTTCATTTTCTTGGACGTGCTGTTCAACGAGCCGTCATTCAGCCAACGCGCCTCTCATCAAGCTGTAACTCCACATCCACATCCAATCTTCGGGATTTGTGACACGTCCCAAACACAATTTCATCCCGAAATTCGGAAGTTGAAAGTGAACCCACTTTTGCGGGCCCACTTACACTAGCCGAATTGAGGGCCCACTTCAGCCTGCCCATCTCAATCTCACCCTCCGCTCCTCACCATTCAACGATCACGAACGGAACTAGATCAGCTGAGATTTTTAGCTGAGATGAGATAGCTAATTCGCAACTCACACGCAGTAAAAAGCAAAATCGGAACGGAAACGGAAACAGAAACAGAACATTCTCTATCCTTCTTCGACACCACCACTTTCACTTTTTATTATTTCGTATTTGCATATTCCGTAGGAGGCGACGACGACGGCGGACGGAATTATTCTTAAAGTCAAACATCAAATGGAAGGTTCCAATGAGACTGAAACTGAACTAGAACGAAGACGAGCGGAGAGGAGACGGAAGATTTTGATGAACCAAGAAGACAGGTTCAAAAAGATATTGGGACCAAGTAAGTGAAAAACTATTAGTACACACAATACACAATTAAAATCACTCTAATTGGATTTAGAATTTGCTAACTTTCACCAAGTTGTTTTTGGACCAAAGGGCAGGTTTGAAAAATTTCTAAGTATTTTTCCGGTAGGTTTGTTAGAGAACCTTATGACCCTTGATCTTAACGACGAAATGACCCTAGGAAAAGTTGTTGTACTCATCGAGATAAGCAACTTTTGTTTGAACAATTTTTCTGTAAAGTGCCTGGTTCAAGTCATAGGTCATGTTAAAGTTGGTCACCTTAGAACCGATCTATGACCTCAACCAGGCACTCTACAGAAAAATTGTTCAAACAAAAGTTGCTTATCTCGATGTGTACAACAACTTTGGTTAGGGTCATTTTGTCGTAAAGGTCAAGGGTCACAAGGTTCTCTACCAACCTACAGGGAAAAGACTTAGAAATTTTTCAAACCGGCAACCGGCCCTTTGGTCCAAGCGACATCGACCCAAATAGTTCGTTTGCCCACGTCTAGTTATAATTTGCATGCTTCAGCTAAATGTTCATTTATAAACTATTGTGTACGTAAATGCACCCACCATATTCCATGTTCCACGCTACCAGGGTGAATTGTAGCAAAGGTTGCGCAAGTGAAAACGGGCGTTTCGGAACACATAACTCAAAACCTACACCTAACTTAACCTAAACTAAAGTCACATGTCCATGTGGAAAAAGACCTAAAAAATTTCTCTGCGCACCCTTTCTACATACAATCCACCCACGTTACCAGAGACTTGTACTTGACATTGTTGCATGAACGAACAACGAACGAACCCTGAACACGAAAATTCTACGTGTGCGCATTAAATATCACATTTAATCTGTGTCCAGTACACTACATGCAAATGCCAAATTGGAATTATTTGCTAATCACCGTTTTAAATTAAATCCAAGATAAAGATGATGCACCCATTTAGGCCCTGCTTTCCGCCCGCGCGCGATCTCCCAGCGCAGTTATTGTAATTCTTGCTACTGTCCATGTCCATCTGTAAGCTAGAAAGGTGAAAGGGCAGAGACGAGAGTCAATTTCGAGCTCTTTTGAATTCTATCCCCTTCAGATCCAGCCCACTTGCATGCGGCCTGCCGAAAAAACATCGCACGAAACTTGAATCTGCTCTCGCCTCTGCCATATTTCTAGTTTACGGATGGACAGTAAATAATAGAAACCAATTACGAAGTTGTTCAGGAGCAACACCGTAATTTGGTTCTACCTGGACTTCGTTTTTGCCAGATTTGACAGCTACGGCACCGGACCGGATCCTATTTCCACTCCCTCTCGGATCCGGATCCGAAGGTGAAGGTCGGATCCCATCCCAAAACTTATGTGAGCAGACGATAATCTCTACTCTACCTTCAAAACCCAAGATACTGATAGGAGGCAGCATAGCTATGTGGTGTAGGGCTCGCCCTGGCCTTATTTTTTGCCTTCTTATACTTAAAGATTCGAACCTGTCAAACTTTCGGAGCCTGATGCGACTAGAATCCGATATCCGGGGTTTTGTATCCGACTAGATGATTAGGTACCTCAACTTATCATATAAAATCGCACTTTAGCATATTTTTGTCAATCAAAATTCCATCGGGTGCCGAATGGGAATCGGATCCGGTCCGAATCTGTTCTGATACGGAGTCACTGTTGTGGCTTCCACCTAAACCTACCAGTTAAGCTAACAGTGAACCTAAAGTTACCGGACTGTATGATTGAGTTTGGGTACAATTTATCAAGCCAAAAGTAATGCATGTACTTGAATCTTTCCAGATGCGACGGTACCGAAACCAACACTGACCTCAGCCTTCCTAACGGATGATTCTCAGGAGCCTGTTCTTCCTGAAGAACATCTCACCCGAGAGTTTCTGTCAAATGCCCAAAGACAGAGACAGGCCAACAGTACTGGAGCAACATCAGCTGCCGCTTCATCCTCCCATGCAGATCTGTGGAAACACCGGATGTACTTGTCAATTCTGGGTGCCAGTTTACCGCTTCTTGGTCTCAACTACGTCCTCATCTACTTCGTTCTATGGGAAGTTGGGATTATGTACATGTCGGGCGGCGGGATTCCGTTTCCACCGAGTCAGACTAATATTCTCCTAACTGTAATCATGGTGATGGGACTCAAGGAAACTGAGGCACAAAGAATTAAAAATATCATACGAATATCCAAGTGGATCCTCACCGACTTCTCCTACTTCTTCATCGCCCTGCTCATTCCACAACTTGGACTCAACCTGCTTTCAAACATACAGACTGCTTAGAACTCAATCATCAGAACCAACAACTTTAAAGTCAAAATTGTCTGATTTACTTAAATCCTTCATGAAAAGTAAATACTATACGACATTAAAAAGTCAGAAATTGTTTAGTAATTGACACAAGCATGTGATTGACATTTACCTTAAGCGGATTATTTTGTGATCCTGGCGGCGAATTTCCTAGTTGAACATATGTTTTTCTAAGGAATTCGGTAGGTACCAGGTACCTGCAACTATTTAATGGAAGTATGTCATTTAAAACTTAAAATCAAACGGACAATTAAATTAACTTTTACAAATTCTCAAATTATTTCCTGATTTGACATTTTATTCACATTTGATTTCAGTTCAATGAAACCATATTATGCTCGCATCTCAACTCAAATACCACAAAAAATTAAGTACAATGCCTACTGCAAGGTTTTTGGATATGTCACAAAAAATGTGTCTGGATCAATGTTGTGGCTGGGTATACACAAAGATTGACAAATATCAATTTTGAACTTTCAAAAATACATAGCAAGCGCAAACTAGTAGCAATAATTATGGGATTTTTGGCAAATCCTGCCCTGAACGATTGTGCAGAATATACGTACGGCATTCGTTCAATTGATCGAGTATCTTGTATTCTCATGAAAATCAAAGAAATTGAAAACTTGCTAAAATCCGAGAATTACAACACATATGACCATCAATTGACAAATGTCAAAGGAAGCTCAAGCTGCCCAAATATGCCATTTTGCCTTGCCACCAGTTGCCGTTATGATAGCATTTCCACGACACGTGTTTGTATGTATGCATTATAACAAACATGTGTGGCATATTCGCAAGCATAGTATTGCATATACGGAGTATAAGAATAACCTACTCTACGTTGAAGCGGGACGCGGCGCATTCAGAGAGTACAGTACACAGTACTTATATTATTGATTTGGCATCACTGTCGTTGACAAATGCCAATTTATGATAATTCTAACATGGAATTTTGAAAATGCGGCATGTTGACACTGGTCAATCATTGGATTGGACATTGTTGGAAGTTGGAATTATCTTGATTGGATATGTACAGGTTAATAAGATATTCCAAGTGGCGTAGTGATTTTTAAACTAGATCGAGTTTTTTTATTCATGCTATATTTTCGCTTTTACACTTGTAAAGTTCATAAAAAGTAGTACAATTCTATCAGTACAGTATATTAGATATCTGCACAGCTAATACAACGCCACACACTCAATAGAATTTATTCAGGAAGATTATAACTCCGGAATTGATAAATTCTATTTTAATTTATCTAATCTGTAATAATTTTGTTAATAGTAGGAAACTAATATTTTATCTGTCCAACGAATAAAACAAAACTAAACATGAAATGAATACAGGATAGATTGAATATTCATAAATATCACTAAAGTACTCAATATATATTCCCTATTCCCTCCAAGGAATCTAAAATATCATCTTTTCATGGGCTTGTTATTCATAAAGGTCTATCCACAAAGTTGACGCATCAAATATACAGTGATTCAAATCATGGCAACAATTTAGGCACTACGAGACTAACAGGAGTAAAATCGCACAAGAATTCGAAATATATAAATTGTTTAAACAGAGTTTTCGTTTCTAATTTAGACATCTACATTTTTCTATTATTCCTTACTACGGCATTACGAGTTACATACGAGTATTTACGATACGACACGTTCCCCCGGAAGTTAGAATTAAACATAGGCAATTCATTGCCGCTAGTTGTCTATTTAGACAGTTCAAGGATCAATTATCGTGCCGTGAAAGCGCCAACTAGTGGAGCTGATTTAATAGACTGCACTGAGTAACCTAAGCTCTGAGTGTACACGTTGGCCTCTGCGTGTAGGCTGTCCTCTGTGGGAAATTTCATGGAACTCTGGTCCAACATCTTGGGAACGGTGAGTTCTCGCGGTGTTGGGTAGTTCATCTTAAAAACGGGAAGCATTTGATGTTGAGCAAAATTCGGGCGAAGTTGTGACGCCTGTCCCTGTGGGTCTCTCAGCATATTATGACTTTGATCTTGCGCAGGGATAGGATGCTGCTGGAACATGACTGGAAACCGTTGTTCACGCATGCTGTAGCTTGTGGCCGGGGTTGAATGGCGGAACTTGTTATGGACCGACTGTGACCTTAGCCCAAGACTCATCGGTTTCACGTGATTTAGGAAATTTTGTTCCCGTGTATTTTGCATTCCGTTCATTGGGAATGGTACACCTTGTTGGAAGTTTTGACTCGGTTGTGGCAGAATACCTAACGGAGCCGGCATATGTCGAATAACGCTTTGTGCCCTATTTCTATCAAACTGCTGCGATCGTGTGAATTCAAATTCTTGTGGGTTATGTGGACGCTGTTGATTGGAAGCTTGCATTCGGAAATCTTTGTGTTGAAATTGTTGTTGAGGACGTGTGTCAGCTTGAATGTGGTTTTGATTAATTTGTTCGCTATTGAAATTAGGTGGTGGTTGTGGTTGATGCTGTTGTGGTTGCGTTGGTGGTATCACGCTTACTTGGTTGTTTTCCTGATTTGAAGATTGCTTAAACAGTTCGATTGATTTCTCACGGTTCATTTGACTCTGGTATGCATTCATTGCGTTTTCGTGTGTAGCTAGTGGGATCAGAGCTGTGCTTGGAGTTACTTGAAACAAACCTCCGAGAGGCTCTGATCTGGGGGTGGTGAAGCTTTGTCTTTGTTGTTGCTTTTTGGAATCTTCTTGATTAAAATGTGTGGAAGCGCCATTATTGGGCTGAAACCGATGATGCTGCCGAAATTGGAATGATGGATTTTCAGGAGTTGTGGAATTGTTTAGGGATTGCGGGTTTACTAGAAAATTGTAAGGTCGTTGAGCATGGGTGGTGGCTTGGGCGATAAAGTTGTTTTGGGTGTCCTGTTCTGGTCTCTGGTTCTCTACATGTTTTGGAAGTGTTGGTTGTGGTTGATCTCGGATGTGATTTTGCTGTACATATTCAACAGGTGTCTGGTGCAACATTTGGGGCGAAAGATTTTGTTGTAATTGTTGAGGATGAATTTGTAATTTTGGTTGGGAGAGAAGTCTGGGTTGATGGTAACGAATTGGTGGTCTTACTGGGTTTTGCTGCGGCTGTTGTTGTTGAGAGTGCTGAATCGTTGGCTGCCGAACGGAGTGTTGCTGTGGCAGAAGCTGGGGTGGTGGTTGGTGTGGTTGTCGATGCTGAATTGTATGCTGCTGTGTCTGGATTTGTTGATCTTGTGCTCGTTGATGTTGAATTGTGTATTGTTGTGGCTGAATTTGCTGTTGTGGTTGTTGATGTTGAACAATGGTTTTATGTTGTGGAATAATTTGCTGTATTTGCGGTTGTGGAGGCTGAATTGCATTTTGCTGTACCTGAAGCTGTTGGTGTTGAATTGCGTGTTGATGTGGCTGTGGTGGTTGCTGCTGTTGGTGTTGAATTGTATGTTGATGTGGCTGTAGTGGTTGCTGCTGTTGGTCTTGAATTGTATGTTGATGTGGATGTGGTGTTTGCTGCTGTTGTTGAGTTGGTTGTTGTTGGATAAATTGCGGTCTACCAGTAGTCTGATACTGTGGTGTTATTTTCGCTTGTTGATGTTGGAATTGTGTATTTTGTTGTTCGTTGAACTGATCTCGCTGATATTCTCGTTGCTGGTGCTGAATATGATCATTGGTGGATTGCATTGGTGTTTCAAATGTCGTTTGACCGTTACTTTCGGATCGGGGAGGACCTGTTTGAAAATTCATCTGTGGGTTGAATTCTGGAAAGGAACTGTGAGATTTTACTTGTGGAAAAGCCCTGTTCGCCTGAGCAGTGGGAGTCGGAGCCGTTTGTCGATATGAACTTTCGAGGGAATTAGCTTCTGGGATAATTGTTCGGTATTCCTGTTGTTGTGGTGCAAATTGTGTTGGTGTTGTGTTCTGGTATGCTGGTTGTGACGCAGTTCGAGGAGGCTGTTCGTGTTGTGGTCGCTGGAACTGTTGCTGAGGTTGTTCACCTCTTTCATCGTGTTGTGGTCGCTGCTGGTGTGGTTGATGTTGTGGTCTCTGAACTCGATGTTGCTGTGCATTATGGTGTTGTCTTTCATATGGACGATACACCAGATGTTGTTGAGGTTGATCCGTCTTGGGGATTTCAATGTTGAAGCGAACATTGTGACCTTGGACAACAACATTGGGATTTTGTTGAATACCTTGATTATGCTGATTTTGCTGATACTTTTGGTTATAAATGTTTCCATTGCTATGCGATACATCAGATGGAGGCTGTGTGTTATCATGGTTGGCTTGAGAAGTCACGTCATTAGTATTTGGAAAACTATTTTGGAATTCAAATTGATTCGTCTCAAACGTACTATTTCGGTTAGAATCGGGGGCATAAGTATCAGTAGGCGAAGGAGCCATATTTTGTAGTTGCTGAATAACACGTGCATAGTCCTGGATATCTTCAGGTCTGTAGAAAGTTGTAGGTCGAACTGTGGCAGTTTGTTCAGGTGGTTGAATAGTACTACGAAATGTCGAGCTATAAACGGGTCGCTTGCCAACTCGCACACGTTTTTTAGGTTTTGGTCGTGTAGCTTCTGTTGTTGTGGTCGTTGTTTGAACGGTTCGTGGACTTGTGGGTGTGGCGTATGTTGTTCCACCGACTGATTCAGTATTCGGATTTGGATGAACATCATCAAATGCTTGGGCAGCTTCCGGATTTTTGAAGTAATCTTTGAATTTTCTAAATGCCATTTCCGCCACAGTTTTATCACCATCTCCAAGTCCAGCAGTGGAAAGGTTTTCAAAGTCATCCAAATTGAGCTTTTCATTTCCATCGAACCCAACTGTCAGAATTTGAGTTTTGGGCCCTCCTGCTGCGCCTTCGCCAAAATTTCTGGAAATAGATATTAAAACTCTACTATTAAATGGCACTAGATTTCTAATCAAATATATTTTAGTTTTCGGGTAAATTATAGTTGTGAGATCTTTTCTTGACTTAAGTAAATCTAAAATTTGTTGTTGAATGAATGAACAATTTTCGTACCCATCAATTGGCAAGAGTTTAACATTGCCCAAAAAATTCTCCAAATCTGCTCCTGACAACCCGAGTGATTTTGGGTCAATGATTTCCAGATTATCTGGCAAATTATGATGAATTTGTCCGTTGATTCCGGTCAAGGTCTAAAGAGTAAAAGAACAAAAAAATCACGAATCAAATCAAAGTAAATATTCATCTTGAATGTGCATTTGCTCGGTAGGATAAATGCATCGACACCTGAGTTTCAAATTATCTGCATAATTCAATATAAACTTTTATCACATAGGATGCACAGATTCTTTCGCATTAAGCAAATTTTAATAAAAGTGATTGATTTCAATAGATACTCTCTCTTTGTTTGCATTACAGTACACTGATACTTTAATTATGAGTCGTGCTTTCAGCATTGCTTAACAGCCAAGTACATGACAGGAATACACCTCAACTGCTGCTCTTTCATCTTCGTGTAACATTCGATTAAGATCAAAAGTTCATAATTTATAATTAGCGTGTTATATTCTTGGCTCATGAAATAAACAGGAAGAGGCATGGCTCATATTTATCTTGTATTCACTTTCATCCAATCTGTTCACTTCTGCACGTTTTCTTTATATGGATAAACATTCCATCTTCCATCTACGCAAATTGTGGCTCTTCTTAGTAAAGCTAAATTGATTCTCTTTCATTTTTCTTTATCGTTAAAATCGTTAACTACCAATAGTGATAGGAAACTTGTTCTTTTGGTCTTTTTAAGTTTTTCGTTTAAAATGATTTTTCTGAAAGTCTTGAAATTCAGTTTTAAGCCTAAATTTGATGCTTAACCTAAATTCCAAATAATCGAAATTGCTGTTATGTTTCGTAATTTTGTTATGCAGTACTACAATATCCAATACTAACATTGGCCAAATACCATCCTCTTCTTAAAAAATTGTTTTCGCACGCCATTTTTTGCGAATTTTTTTGATCCCCACTTGCAAAAATCTTGAGCGGAGAAGTTTTATAGCAGCTAACCCAGACTATCTCCTTAACAATCTCTGAAAGTTTCACGCAAATCCACTCTGAGCCCAAAATACCAAGAAATCCTTAAAAATCGTGAAAATTGACCTTATGCGGTAAGGTCCTTTCAAAAAATTATGTTCTACATCCTTTGGAAAATTATTCAAATTTATATTCGTTTTGAGCTTTGAATTGTCAAATATGGCTAATATTTTTTTTATCGGTTCAAGAAACAAACTACTTTAGCTTTTCCGATTGAGTGCAGACGCGTGTCGTGTATTATTCAATCCGTTTCGTACCTGAGGTGCTTTTCATCAGATGCCTTAATTACAACATTTAATCCCAATTTGGAACAACAATTTAGAATTTAGTTCAAAATAAATCATAATCTGTCATCCTGCTCACAATCTGCATGTGTGATGCCGCCTCTTATTGTTGGCAGAATTACCCGTGAATTGTGAACTCATTTTTCATTCCAGTATTTTATCAATGCAGATGGAGATGCAGACATCAAATGAGATTGAAGATGAAGATGAAGCTGATTGAACTCGTATCTCCGCATACCGTGCTGCTGCACACTTCGTACATTCACAATCTACATATTTCTCATCTTCATCTTTATCATACGATACGAGAAATATCTAAGAATATGCATGCTCCGTCCTGCTGAGCCCTGACCATTGTTACGCCAGTTCCAAATAAATCATACTTTTTTTCAAAACTAAAAGGTACTCATATTTCATTTAGGAATTTTATGTCAAAGACATATCACACGGTACAGTTCACTAGGTGTTTGTTCTGTCAAGCTTCTTCAATCTCAGCTCTCATCTTAAATACACCACAGATGATTCTTAGTACTCCAAATCACGGGTGGAATTCGGCAATCGGCAACAGTCGTGAATGCCATAGACATTCATAGTTCAACGATAATGTGATCAGCAAAATCTGCAGCATATTTTGAATCGATGTATTCATTTTTTTGTGCCTTATTTCGTGAACCTAAATATTCGAGAGATTTAGTTTTAATTACTCGGGTAAATATGCTTAATCCCACTGAAACAAGAAAAAATGATGAAATTGGCAGATCAGAAGAATTTCACAGTTAGAGTTGATCTATTTTTACAAAATTATCCCGCTGCACAGAGTCGCTAAACCAAACGAACAGAGCTAACGTCTGGTAATTTTTAAACGTAAGCGTCGTATCTGTGTTTTCTCAACGAAACTGCAGTATTGCAACTCTCAGAAAAGATGAATCGATTTGTATATAAGATTGTCAACGTTGAATTTGATTTATATACGCTAAAATGTGATACAATTTTTTGATTAAATATTTATTATATTCACTTAAAAAATAGATTTTAATACGAGTATATAATTTTGGTGCTGAGATTTGAATGCCTGAAAGCATATGCACAAAAAATATAGGTATGTTTGGCTCAATATTATGGATTAACAATGATTAATTTGTTAATATTAATATTCAAGTTTCATGATAACGATATTCCCAATGACATTTTTGAAATCGCATAAATTGTCATTTATATTTAGAAATTGAGTTACTTTGTAACTGCCACTGAGTCGGATACATCGAAAACATACAGACAAGGCGCTTCATCAATTTCTAAAATATTTGTAGCTTGATTGATTAGCGGATCGTTGAACTACGTTGTCAATTAGCACTGACGTGGCACATGACCAAAAATGCCTAATTCTGTGTAAGTAGATGCTACTTGATTATTCGGCACGAAATATGTTAAATTAGTGAGGATCTGAAACTCAAATGAAAGTGGATTAATAGAAACGGAGGTTTGTTTGGTTCTCTTATTGATGTCTTGTGTTCGGATGGTCTTCGCTTCGGCGAGTGAAAAGAAATGTGGAGTAGAAGAAGCAGAATCGTGGGTATTGTAAATGGAGCAAATGTTTTTGAAGTCTGAACTGAATGCCCAATTTTTATTTCACTTTCCTTTCCAACAACAATATTTGTCATGATTACTATTAAAATGAAATGAATGGGTACAATATCCTTCTGATGATTTCCTTATCAGGACCATTGAACACTCATTTATAAATAATCCCAATCCTCGGCTCCCGTGCACAAGTGTCCGAGGATTATTGGACTCATCATTTGGCAAATAAAGTCAGTCCAAGTCAACAAGGTCGGGATTTAGGCTATAAACATCTTAGTTTGATGTGGAAAAAGGTTCATACATACCTGTAATTAATTTAAATTCTTATATTTTATCGGATCCTTAGTTTTTATATCGCGTTTCTACTCTATTATTGGTTGAAAGGTTTGAGTAGAAAAATGTTCATAAATATAATGCTCAGTGTACCTAAATTCTTATAATACATTTTATAATATAATTTAATTACACGGCATCTTATAGACCTGGACGAATGCCTTCGAAAACTTAGTCGGAAACATTTTCGCCCAAATTCACTAAAAATTATGACAAAACTATTAACTTTAAAAATATTCACCCACCATAAACCTGATTTAACCACAAAAGTCGAGTTACAAAACTAAAACTAAAATCTGAAACTGAAATTCAAGCTTTCAAAATTTTAGAACCGTATTTTAAATCAAACTGAAAACCACCGGAGGCCGAATATTGTCAACCTCCCTTTTTTTACAAGTACCAAATTTACAAAGTAATGGTGTATTTTCCTACTTTGTTCGATCCAAAATATGCATATTGATAAAAACACGTTTTAAGAAAAACTACATTTTTGTGCAATTTTCAGTAACAACAAAAAAAAAACTAAGTGATAATTTGTAAGTACATATGTATATATACGTACAGTATGACAAGGTTTTATTCTAGACTCAGCTCTATCATATCACCCAGACTACTGACTTGTTCAACTACCCTTGTGCTGAGCACAAAGAAGACTTTACACTTCCAAATGTATAGTATCAATACGCCCAGAAACTTGGAAAAACTATATTTATGGAAAAGTCATTTCCATACCAGCTTCCAGTATTTGCGTTATACGGGTTAGCCACATCTTTTCACTCCATCTATGCTCATCTGGCTTTTGAGGTTTTGTGGCAATTTGAGCCCAAATTTTAGGATAAGTCGACCGGTTGAGAAATGTTTCTGTCAAATATAACAACATTTTTCATTTTGCGGATACTCTGATATTCGAAATGTAATTCCATGTATTTTAAGCCAAGAAGGGTTTTTTAAAAGCAAGGCATTGTATGATAGCTTTATTAGTATTTGATTATTATTAAATATGGAACTTGATTCTACATCTTGCTTTTCAATTTCAACCACTCATTCATATCCTGTATTTGTGTTATATTAATTGTTTCATGTATCTGTACTATCGAAAAATATCGTCTTTTGAGTAAGATGTATAAACGTTTGAACTTTTTTTTCTTTGTATTTTTAAAAGCATCGCTCGTTTATTTGCATGTTGTAGTAATCGCTTATACATTTTTACGAATACAATGCGATTCCTTATTCACTTCATGTTTTGAAGACGAGATTATGATATTTTTGAAGATTTAAGGCGAACCTGAAAACAAATACGTAGATTTTGGTTACAAAGGAAATTACGCTGCATCGGTGTTACTAATAACGTGTCAATTCTTTAAACTTTTCACCCTAACCACGGTATTCTGTGTACAATTCATTTCGAGTTTTAGATATTTTTTGTGAACACATTTTTTTCTAATTCATTCGAAAAATGCTTGAAAGTCTGGACATGTTTGCCACATGAAATTTTCATCTTTATTCAAGTATTTTTATCCATTTACGCAGACTATCAAAAGCAAAGATTCAATAGGACAACCCACCCACCCGCGTGCAAACATACGAGTATGAGCACACCTTTTGAACATTTC
>JAQFYU010001067.1:0-16729 GCA_034694905.1 Ceratophysella granulata | reverse complement strand
CATTTTTTATCATTTTCGTCCTAAAACCAAACTAATTATAGTTTCTTGAACTTTCACGCCATACAATGTCGAGTGTCTCGTTTCTCGTACCTTACACACAGCTAGATATTTTACTATAACATGTTACATTACATACGTACAAGTACCAATGTTGAATCCGAAATATCGAGCATTTGGGAACATGATTCCAGAAATTGCATTCTGGCATACAAATAAATACAACATCTACAATATTGTAAATTAAATTATCTGTTCTAGCAGACTGTTTTAAAGTTACTTTGAAAATAAACACTTGAAATCATTAAATTAGGAATGAGCATAAACTATGAGTAAATGGCACAGGTACAATATGATTTTCTCGTAAAACCTTCGTAAAGTCACATATATATTTTGAATTAGGTATTGACTTGAACTTAGCAAAACACTGATTCACTACAGATTGAAGAATCACAAATCACAATCACAATTCACGATAATAGACATCTGTAGCGCCGATACTTCTCGTACATCCTTGTATAACTTTACTGTCTATTTCAATCCAATCTTAAGCACCATTTTAAAAACATTTGAATTTTTTAAATTTAAATTTTAGAGCCAAGCCATTTACAGTTTTGTGGTTCACTCCTACTACGCCAAAATTGGAATGCTAATTTTCAGTTGGGTATAATTTTACGTCTGCATCAGATATTCACACTACACAACAAACTATTCCTACTACTAGGGAGGGAGATTTAATATCATTTTACTTGCTGAGTTGTTTGAAGTATTTTTAATGGCGTCGTTCGACCACACACACACAGTAAAGCTAAATATGTAAACGTTAGCTTAAAACACACGAGGGTAGTTTAAGTTACAGAACCTAGCTTTTTTAGAGGCCGAAATTTTGCTCGACTATTAAATCATTTTTTAATTAACAGGGATTTTACCATTGATCGTTCTGTTATTTTAATATTAATACTCGAATTGGAGCTTGGCAAGAGAATGGTGGTCAAATTCAAAGGAAGGGTTTCAGCCAAAAAGTATGATGCAAAATGGAAATAAATTTCTAACCCACTCAAAATTTAATGAAACCTCCTTCGTCCCTCAAATCTAGCCTAGCCTAACCTCCCCATAAAGTCAAACAAACGTAATTATAATCTAGAGGACGCATATCGATTTTTTAGAGGATGAAAAAGCTTCGATATACATATGTTAGAGTTAATTTGGAAAATTGGATAGTTTGCATTCTAACCGGCTACTATGGAAATTCAACTTCAAAAAACCTAAAGTTACGCGTGTTAACTTCATATCAAAAATTGGAAACTTGCAGTTTCTTACTCAGAATTTGACGCTCTTTCTAATGCTATCATTTAAAATGAAATCCGATACACTGAAACACAATAATTCTGGATATAAGGTTTGTTCTAAACAAGCTAATTCGTTCCTTATATCCAGATTAATTGTTTTTCAGTGTAACAAATTTCATTTTAATGACACCATTAGAAAGATCGTCAAATTCTGAATAAGAGGTGGTAAACTTCCAATCATTGATATGAATGTTAACATGCGCAACTTAACGCTCATAAAAATTTAATCCATATTAGCCGGTTAGTATGCAAACTAGGCAATTGTCCATAGTAGTTCCAGCATATATACCACCTTGAGAGTCCATAAACATGAATTACAAGCTATACCCTGACTACATAGGGCCAGGGTCACCTCAACAGTTGAAATCCTATAAAAGTTAAAAAAAAAATATAACCCTCTAGAGAATACTTGAACTGAGTGTTTTACAAACATACAGAACTTCACGTTCATACTGTTGCTGACAAGTTTAAAGCCTATCCATCCTAATCACATAATTGAGTAGTACATTTAGACAAGAGTTAAGTGGAATATGTTCCTATCCCGTCTGAATGTCTGGATAAATGGTGAGATGCGGATGCTTCTGGCTTGACGAGGTATAGCTTGAATGAAGTGTAGTTCCTCAGACGTCGTCCGAAGGCTTGAAAGTGGAATGGAAGAGACTCCGGTTCCGGGTGAGTCGGAGAGAGTCACTTCGATGTGACGTGGAGGACTGACGTCGAAGTCCGCAATGACAACCAAAGACGTGGCAGAAAGCAATTCGGAATCCCCGGTTCATGAAGCAGTAGGTAATGGGATTACTGCAGGAGGAGAAGTAGGCCAGGAGCTGAATGAGTGAGACGCCCAGAGGCCCAATCATGTTGTAAAGTCCCATTGGACTGAACAAGTACCACGTGTTCATCACGTACAGCGGCATCCAGCACACAAAGAACTCTGCCACCACCACACCCAACATTTGAATTACTCGCTTCTTCCGTCGCAGAGACTTGGCAACGTTACAACGGCGCAGTAGTCCGGCCGGCTGACTATTGTGATTGAAGGAACTGTTGAGATGATTGGTCTGAATTGGGCCTGAGGGCGGAAGAAGAAGACCTGGTGTTTGACGTAACTGGACTTGAGAATTTTTCTTGGTGCTGCTCAGGCGAGTGGAGTGGTTCCGCCGAATTGAGGCCTTGATGGAAGTGATGGAAGTGATGTTGCGACGCAGGGAATTGTGATTCGACGTATTGTTGGAATGAGCCAGACTCACAGTGACACGCGGTTTGGACGGTGAGGCCGAAGGCGTGGTTGGTTCCTCGGTCCCACTCACTGCCAACATGTAGGAGTGATCTGGAAATAATTCAATATACGTGTCAAACCTCAGTACGAAATATCTATCAGTTACGTACAACAAGGAACAAATAGGCGTCAGACGTTTAACAGGCGTTTGAAGTTGAGGGAATTTCCCAAAGCCAAAGGATTTCCATTCCAAATCAAAACTTTATTGAAGAGTACAAAGTGCTTTTGGAACCTGATAAAGTTCAAAGCTCCTTTATTCCAAATCCTTGTTGGAATTTGGAAACCCAATAGGATCACTCTAGTGGAATAATCATATTGTTCCGATTCAAAATACTTCTGTTTGAAACTTGAGGCATTGCAGGCTCGATGCACAATGCACTACTGGCACCAGGCTCGAAATGCGATATTGGATGGATAGGTTGGACAGATATTTAGAGAAGAGGAAATATGCTACAAGCTGCCAATAAAATGAATCCAGAATCTGTGCCATGTATATACTGAACTAGCTGCTCAAATAAATCACAACGAAGTTATGAATTTGCATAATTAATCAGGTTCTAGAATCGGTACAGTGGTGGACTGTGCAATTATCTCTCTTAAACATCAACATTATATTTTGAAGCATTTGAATATAAAGTCGACAATTTTATCCAAGTTCAAGGCCCTTTCAGTATTGTTTTACGTTGCTATGGCAATGGGTCAATAAAGTAGTATTTGTAACTAAGGTGAACATCAAATCAACATTTTAAATATTTGGAATCTATGAATTCGGTTGGATTACGTTGCTAGGGTATTTCCCTGGCCGGCGTGTTAACAAAATTTGTTGTGAGACAGACAGAATATAGAACACACACAGCTTCTAGAAAATATATAAAGCGATCACTCACTCGTCGGATCTGAAATTGTATATTTTAAATACAATTATCCGAATTGAATATTCTTAAACGCTTTGTATTAACCGCTTGGAAAATGCTTGGGTAGAGCAATGAAATGATCGTTTAGTTGGGCGTGTCTATTTCTTGTTTTTTCAAATGATACTGGCAAGTAACTTAAATTCTAAAATGTTTCATAAACTTTCATTTGACGGTCTGGAAAGTTGAACATCCATCGGAATTTTTTATTCCAAGCAACTTTTACGAATCGTCAAGAATATACGACATTCTCACAGGGACAATGGAGAATTACTATTAGCACCGCCCCTTTGTTGTGTCCATTCTATTTTCTGTAGAAGGCATACATTGCATTGCTAGTAATTATCTACAGCGAAGCGATTTTTGCTCTATTGGCTTTGGTTAGAAACAGTTTGAAAAAACCTTTCGTCGCTGGAAGTGGCCTGTCTAGTTCTACTATTCCTGAAATCAAGCCTGAGTTCTATGAGCCGGAGTTCATGGCCAAGAAGTTGCAAATACTTTCCAATATTTGAGTTAAAGTTTCCTAAATGTATATCCTAATAGAATTGGAGAAGTAAGCTGGTGGTGTCACATTCATATAAGCTTGTGATTGATTGATCCCTACTAAAGATCCATTTCCAGTTTCCAGCTGAGTTGGGAAGGTCAACGTTAGAAGAGTGAAAGGTGAAGATACAGCAGGGACCTTGGAGAAAGCGAAGCCCTTTCACAACCCAGATCTCCAACCAATGATGAACCTTGAACCCTGGATGAATCTTTATGGACTGCCACTTTCGGCGAATATTAAAACAACTTAAACGCTCTCAAGTGCATCACCAAATCTCAGTATTTTTAATAATTACTTGCAAGCCTTGCAAATATATAAATTGTTGCTAATTTCAGAAAAAAGTGATACATCCGTCAAACGTGTTTTTATTGTCGCTAGATGTCTGATTCTTGAAATCAATTTATGAATTTGTTGTTGTCATTTTGGATTTGGCTCACAAAGACCCGTCGTAAGCTAGTTTATTCCGAATTGAAATGTCAGGACAATAATTCAAATGGTTGTGTAGTTTGCCGCTGAAGGTAGTACAATAAAACATTATTTATATTTCAAAACAACAATCAAGTTTTCATATCGTATTTCTTCGACCACTTCCAGGAGGCTTGGCATTTTTTTCCGTAAAGCCCAACTTGATTTTACTTCCTTCTGTCTGGATTCTCACATTCATCCATAATTCATTTTGGGGAACAGACCCCACTTTAGGAAAGAAGGAAGCAGATTTGGCCTTTCTCGCCGCCTAGACATAAGTCGGAGGGGCGGTGCTAAAAGGGGACAAATCATTCTATAATCGATTCTGTCTCAGCTCAGTAGGCAATGCCAAGTACCATTTAGAAGGCTAACAGGTACTTTTAGAATGTTTTATAAGCAGTCCAGAACATTCAACTAGTATATCATCCCCAAAATTGTTAGTCGCCTGACATGAACCTAATTAATAAGCGTATGGCTTTCCTGTTTGACGGTTGTCAACTGAGAAACGCTGAATTATTGGAGATCTGTTTTCTCAATATACTCCAGATCAGGGAATATATTTCAAGAGAAAGCAATGGGGATAAAAAGGCTCAGAATGGAATTTTATCTTCTAAACGGTGGGTGGCAAGGTGTCATAAGAAGCCTTGTCATAATCCCAATACGAGACTGGCCAGTGTCTGGGCTCAAGTGCTGTGTGACATGTTAAACGAGTACTTTTCTGAAACATAGCACAATTCCAAATATGTACAGGGGGATACGACAATTGTCCTACCTTTACATGAAATCTACAGCCCGAACATCAAAACTGAGTAAATTTTCCATTATAATTTTTTTTGAAAAAGTAACAGAATTATAATGGTGGTTCGGATATATAAAATCTTAGGAGCTGATGTGAAGTCATTTCTAGGATTCTTGAAAATGAATTGGAAAGTGAGCATCAAGTTG
Organism: Ceratophysella granulata; assembly: GCA_034694905.1. Taxonomy (NCBI): domain Eukaryota; kingdom Metazoa; phylum Arthropoda; class Collembola; order Poduromorpha; family Hypogastruridae; genus Ceratophysella; species Ceratophysella granulata. The sequence continues at coordinate 11,242 of JAQFYU010001067.1, read as the reverse complement.
GCTAATATGATTAATTCAAACAGCACCGATAATTACTAAAAACTGTTGATTTCCTATTTCATCTCAAAATATCTATATCACCATGCAAATGGAATGCTTATTTTTGCAATATTTTTCAGAAAATTTCGAAAATGATTCGAAAATTGAAATTATTGAATTGAAATATTGAAATATTGGAATATTGAGAATATCTTCGGAAAAAGCTCAAAACCTTCTTTAATCCGTTAATTTTTAGATAGAGCATATGACCTGTTCTTTCGGGTTTCAAGTGCCTGCGCCTACTGTACGGTTTTTCAAAAGAGGTAACATTTATCGCACTCACCCTTGTATATCCTTTCCTTAAGGCAAATATTTTTTGTAGGCTTCACTTTCCCTAACCTCTCTGCGCTCTTACGTTGAGAAAGCATTCTCATTCACCCCATGCGCCGAGCTGCTCGGAAACTATGAACTACAACGGATGAAGCTGGACTGAGAGAGAACTGAGAAGCAGAGGAGAACCAATGCAACCTGCAACGTACCTTGTTTTTATTGACAAAGAATGCAATACGTGACGTGATAATGTAGTAAATCTCTTTATTAAATATGAAAATATTTTTAAAAATAGTAATTCTAAAACAATCAAACCAGCTTCAGTACATTCGAGCCCAACGAAAATTCAGTCCATGTATTAAATCAATTCGAAACCAATAACTTAATTTGAATGACACCCGGCTGGAAGCAGAGTAAATACAGTAATCTTAGCTCGATTTTAAAGTTTAAAAACGACGAACTTGAAGGCAAATAGATTATGACAGCTTTTCAAAAAGGACGCGGATTTAGCTATTCGTACATAATTGGAAGTTATTAAATATTTCATACCAGATTGCGAATTTTGATTAATTCCGGATGGACTGGATGAGCCTAGGTTTGAGCTGCATTTTGCCAATGAACTTCCAAAGTCTCAACAAGGCATATACGAGGGCCGTCTCAAAAGTTTTAAGGTTATTTTTAAGACTTGCTTGAAATATAATGACATTTTCGTTTTATTTTCTTTCAAGTAGAAGATCATCGCACTTATCTGACCTAATATTCATCGATTCCTTACCAATTAAAAAATAATAATTTTTAAATGCCCTTAAAACGCGTAGAATTCCCATTTTTTACGGCCTCTGTATATGCCACATATAGGCCAAGGCGCTACGTCAGAAATAGTGTACGTTTATTCAATAACCTGAGTTTTAAGGCCAAGTCATTTAAAATTTAGTAAGAATTGGAAGGGAGACGAGTTGCGAGGAAAGCGGTATGGAAGATGTAAGGGTGGAGGGCTGGTGGGATGTTCATGTATCTCCCACTCGTGTCACCCAATCTCTCTTTCACACCACATTATTGTATTAGAGACTCGGCTCCCGCTCCTTTCTTTCTTCGGCTGTACTCCGTATTATGCGGAGACTTGAGTCGAGATTACGTCTCTCGTCCTCACTTGACTTCATTTCTCCGTCCTCCTAATAGTCTCCATGTGCAGAGAACTCAGGCTCGCCTTTTCTATTGCTTTCAATTTCATCCTTAGACACTCTTGCCACCTCACTTCCCTTCTATATGGAGATCCAGTTTTGCATATAAATGGACTCGGGCTCATACATGAGCCTCTGCTGGAACCATTCCTTCCTTCTTCGACCTCACAAACCTTCAGCCTACCATACCAACCTACCAAATTCAATTTTAATATAATAAAACTATTTTGAAGAAATGAAAGATTGAGCCCAGTGATTAAGCACCTGTTTCCGCCAAGAGACCTTGTCCGGGTTTTTGAACTTCAATTACAGTCTGGAAGGAGCTTCACGCACTCCACCTTCGTGTAATAACCTCATGAGACTTTCTCCTGAGGAAAATACTGGAAACTTACCCTTGACGTGTTCAACTTAGCATGCAAACCCAGACTTCAACTCTGAGTTTAACAACACGGAAGGAATTCTTACTTATTCTGAGTTGGCTAATGAATAATTGTATTTGGCCGGAAGCTCAAACTCCCCGAAGAAAGTCCTTAATGAAACCTTTTGAGGTGAAGGGTTGATGAAAATAAACTTAATTTAAAACTTTTGTCTCTCAACTTTCCGTGTTCTTGGGAAACTTGGTTAAACGCTCCTCAGTCTAAAAATGATTCTCATTGTACACTCTGGTTCCTAATTCTTATTGACAAGGAACGACATGCATCAGGTAATAAGACCAAGGTCAGAGGGTGAATGGCATTTCTGCATGGGAACGACGTACGTGATAACTACGCCTAATTCCATTTTCACATGAGAGTGAAAGTCTTTCAATTTCACATGTTGTTAGAGCTGAGCACACGAGATCCTGGAATAATTTTCCCTCTGCAGCAAACAGAGTTGTCAATCTTAACTCGAATTTTAAGGACTTGAATATAATAATGAGTTTGAAGTGAGATTTTGGCCTATTTTACTAACTTTAGAATGAGAATGAGTTGAGATGAGAATTCAGGCCTATTTTTAAGAACTTCAGAATGAGAATAAGTTTGAGGCGAGAATTGGGCTTATTTTTCAGAATGAGAATGAGTTAAAGTTGAGAATCGGCGGGATACAATTTAAGAACGTGAGCATTAGATTGAGTTTGAGGTGAGAATCGGGCCTATTTTTGAGAACTTGGGAATGAGAATATGTTTCATGTGAGAATTGGGCATATTCTTAAGAATTTCAGAACGAGAATGAGTTTGAGGAGAGAATCGGGCCTAATTTTAAGAACTTGAGAATGATAATGAGTTTGAGATGAGAATTGTGCAAATTTTTAAGAAGTTGAGATGAGTTGGGATGAGAATCAAGGAAGAATACTGGAATTTAATAATAAAACGCAGAGATTAACAATGCAATATGATTCAAAATCGAGAAACATTACGAAAATTTGAGCTCAGATTTTATAGTCTTTTACAAAAAACAAAATTGAGATCTAATAAGTTTTACAGAACACTAAATTTGTTAATCGTGGAAAAAATTTTGAGGTGAGGTTAGAATCAATTAGAATAATATTGGAATTTGAGATCAGGTGAAATGAGTCGAGGTTAACGTTTTAAAAGGATGCGGTGAGTTGAGTATAATTTTCGTTTGACATCCCTGGGAATGAATTACTACGCTATAAACCTTGATCTCACCAGAACAAGTTGGCCAGCCATTTAAATCCAGACCAAACGTTACCGTCCCAAGGCTGCAGATTTAAATTCAATGCATCCCTTGGGAATACTCGTAGAGAAAGCGGACTAGATTCGATTCCAGTAGTGTTTCCGTTGGTTAGCCAACTCGTTCTGAAGGCTGCATATGGTGCAAGGCAGGACCGAGTGCTCAAGTTCAAGTCCATTACCCTATCGTCATTCTCATTAGCTTCACCTCCTTCCAATTTGGGAGTGAGAAGAATAATATAGCGGCGGCTCACATTGGAATTACGGAACACGGCGTAACAGTGAGAGGAAACTAGGGAATCACTGTAACTGCAACGAAGAGAACATGTCATTTCCGCGTATTGCAGCACCAACGAGGAGAGGAAATACGTTTGACTCACTCGCATGTCTCTCGAACAGCAGGACGGACGGGTTGCAGATCCTTTTCAAGTTTCAGGATCTGACACTATGGTGAAAAGTCGATTTAAAAAATCAGAATCCGGACACGAGGAGACAACTAAGGTCTTTGACATCCATGCCATCGCATGACATTTCCGATTCGTTCTAAGATATCTGGACAAAAATCTCAGTAACCCAGAAAACAAACATGAAAAATCCCTTAATACCAAAAATGTCAAAAATGGAACACAAGATTGAAACTTGTGATTTGTGATGCAATAGCTGCTCTGAGCTTGACGGGGTAGGAAGAATATAATGCCTACTTATCTTGAAACATCAATAGCTTTGTTTTAAAATCTGGCAAGAAGTCTGAGAGTATCATGATTTTTTCCGTTCTTGAAACAATTAAAAATTCCAAAATATGTGTGACATACAAGATACTTTCGTCCAATTTATGTATAACAATTTGACGCTATCAAAACTGTCTGGACTCTATCCGATCCATGTTAGGACCAGAGCCCGAAAACGGCTAATGCCAGAAAAGGCCCTCAAAAAATTGGAATATTTCAAAATAAATTTATGCGTAATCTAACATAACCTAAACACATACTCTCGACATATTTTAGATTGGTTGGGTTTACTAATTAAAACGCCCCAGGCTATCTTGTTAAAGGAATTTAAAAGAATGTGGTTGGATACGTAACTTGTCAAACCTAACCCAAATTCGGGTAAATATGTTGGTCTACTGTAGAGTTAAATAGCTTGAATACGTTGGTTAAATTTGAAAAAAAATGCCTGGCGCTATCAAAAATTAAATGTCAATATATTATTTCGGGCTATGGTCGATTCTTCAAAACGGCCATTGATCATTGTCGGGTAATGCTCTTAACATCTATATCCGGAACTCTACATTATCCAAATTGTAAAATCGAGTTAATAGTATATTAAATACATTTTCCATCAGGAATATCGTATATCATAAACCATTTTGAACGTAATTTTTTGCCTAAAAAGCATTTTGTATTTAATTTCCAGTAGGAATTGTCAAAAACGCATTTTTTGAGCAGTTTGATTAAAATATGAATATATCTATCAAGTCTGCTTTGAAAATCAAATGATGGGCCCCAAATATTTTAAGTATACGAGTATATGCTATAGCATGCATCCGGAGATTGTTGTGTCGCCCAATTCAAACAAATAGCACTGCCACAAAGATCTCAAACATTTTGATGAGTCAGGTGGCAGCCCTATTGTTTACCCAACTCACAGATACCAAATACTAAAACGAGTGAGTGGTGCTCAGAAGACCCAAGACCCATGTGTGACGAATGAAGTATCGCCGGACAAAAGTCAACGTGGCATGACTGGAAGAAAGCATGCGGATAATAAATTGTATTTGCAAACTGTCTCCAGAGAAATGACTCTCACTTCACTTCCACTCATCTTTCCCACAGCTTCTGCACTGTGTGCAGATGGGACTTTGGGAGAGAACAATAAACTTGTGCATTTGATCCATATTGAGCTACTCCCTCCAATCCTCTCAATTTCACACATTTGACTTTTGCACATGTGTGTACGTACATGGGGAGAAAATATTAGTATCATCTTCTTCTTCTTTTGTCACTTGGAGAGAGAATTCACTTGGAAAGTAATGAAGTGAGCAGTACAAATAAACTTATTGGAAGGATCTGTTGGGTAAATATGATTGAGGATCTGTCAGGCTGAGATACTTTTTCAATTTGAGTGTGAAATTGAGCGATCGAATTCCAATTTGGGACAGATGGAAAGACATGTGGCCTAGAAAGTAAACACAAATAGAGCAAACACTCCTCCCTCAGGTTTGGCACCACATCCTTCCACTTCCGTTGCAAGAAATGCTTTGAAAACCGATTTAGCTTCTCTGCAGATAATTTGGTAGCATTCAGAAAATCAGATTTAAATTGAACATAATATTTCAAATCCAATGCATCAACCTCCCGTAAATGGAGATTACCGAATTCTTGGTAAATCTGTTCCAGGTTATACTATCAGAATCTTGGTTTATAAAAAAATCAAAATGTTAAACGGAAGTGATTTAGTGCACAACCTGAAGTGAAATAATGGTTTCAGCTCAGGTTGGGGTCTAAACTAAATACAATAGCGTGAAACCTAGATAGTTCGTGGTGCCAATAGAGCCTAGAGATCATAATGCGCCACAGGAGACATTATCTCGAATCACCAATTCTCACTAGTGAATACTCTCTACTACTTTAACTTGACTATCCTCGGGATTCGGAACAGGGAAAGCGAAGAGGGATGAGGAACGATTAATTCTATTCAGTTCCAGTACCATTACCATTATGTACCGGACAACTTACATGGCTGGGTCAATAATTCTGACTTCTCTCTAGCTCAGTAAGCACTTTGTTAAGCCTTCTCGGTCCATCTACGCATTTATGTTAAGACCAGCGTTCGAATTTCGAACTCGCTTTGAGATCGAAGCATTTTGTTAACAATTAACCTATAGGTACGTTCTGCAGTGTACATTTCAACAATTAACCTGAATACGAGATGAAAATATCGTCTGTTTAATCTACGATTCGAATGTTTTTTTTTGGTAAATTCGACATGGCCCAAGAACAGTAGCAACTAGCAACGATAAATAGAGCAATGTCGAACGGCGATCCAGATGCTATGCTTATATTGTAGACAGAAGACGAGCTACTCGATTCTTTGTTCGATTGGCAAATACCCCGTTGGCAAATGTACAGTATGCATTTTATAGAATTTGCATAATATTGAATTTGAAGATCTACTCGTAATTTGCAAAGTATGAAATAACATGAAATTAGGTTGGAAATATTCATTATTCTAGCCACAAAATTTGGAAAACTGTATGACGATTGACGAAGGGGAAAATTGCAGTTTATTCCCACTCCTACAAATACCTTAACAACAAAAGCTAGTACAAATCATATGTATTTTAAAGATAAGTGATGGTGCACCAATTTGAAATATTTCTTACTGGTATTTCATTTAAGAGTTCTCCGAGCTAAGAATGCATAGATCTTTCACACAGCACAGTAAAGGTCAAGCTAAATGTGATTGACTAAATCTCTATTATATTTATTTATAAATTGAACACAATGCGATTTGCATCATTGCAAATATTATTGCATAATAGGTATTGGACAACATTGGACAATATTGGATAGTTAGCATGCTTAATATTTCAAAATATTACATGGTAATTGGCATTGTACAATATTAATATGGCAATTAGCATTGTACAATATTAGTCAACGATACCTATAAGTATCTGACAATATTGCTCAACATTGCAAAATAATATTGAATAAATAAAAATATTGACAAGCGCAAACGGACAAAATATGAACAATGCAACTACCAAATTAAAAAAATAAAAAGTTTCAATTCCAAATTTCAAATTGAAATGTTTTTATTTAAATTTTGTATTATTTTTATTGTAATTGGGAACATAGGACTTTTGCCAGTCGAAAGTCGTTCTGTAGTCTCTGTGCGGTAAATACAAACTTTAAGCTTTCAAGTCCAGTAAGATTAAGCTTCAAGGTATCTCTGTTTCATTCACTCTCGAGGAATTTTCGGGACACTGGTCCTTATGTATGTAGATCCTAACATGCAGGAGATGAAGAGATGAGTACATAAACTATGAGGTTGGTCTCCCAGTGGTTAGATACACATAGTGATTTATTATTCTGGACTCTGAAATTTGGGTGGCGGATAGAAGGAAGGAGACTTCTCTCCAGTTGGGTGAAACTTAACACCATCACTGAAAAGGAGTAAAAGCATCTAATAAATACTCGAGAGAGTCACAAGTCGAGAAGACGTCTTTATTACTAAACTGGGTATACGCAGTAGTGGTTGTTGAGTCGACAGAGAGAGCATCCAAACAGATCCCACCAAGCCCTTGCCCAATTACAAAGAATAAGAATTATGCTCCAGAATAATATGGAATGGAATTATGGACTCTCCAGCCTCTGCCACTCCAGCTCCATCAAAACACATGGAAGCTTGTAAAACATGCTCATGAGAAAGTTTATGACTTTCACCCAAAAACATCCTCATCTACATCAGGACTTAACGGATCGGACCTAATGTACTCAACATTGTCGATTTTCAATAAAGTGAAAAATGTGATTCTGTCTCAACCTATTTACACTACTAATTTACGAATTCCCATTTCTCACAAATTCCATTTGGGAGAAGAGCTGTGTACACGGGGACGGAGGAAGACTAAATCTATTGTGATAGTGCATCTGACACTTAATCTTGTGTGAGTTTGGTGGAGGCCTTTGGTTGTTTGGTCCTGGCCTGGCCTGGCTTTTGGGTGTCAGGCCTTAAGCACATTGAATCAATAATATAACTTTTCCTTCTCTCCATCGCCTTCCTCAAGACTTTCTGAGTTAAATGAAGTGAACAGAAAAGGACGTTTAGGAAGAACATAAAATCAAATTGTGTCTAAACGCAACATTCAATCCAGCTCCCATTCTACTACGACCTAGAGATGAGGGAATTGTACAATAGGAAATATGTACAGAGACTGATATAAGAGGGAACGGGTTCTTATGCGGAAACAAGTTTTCTCGGAGAGCTGGCTGTAAAATTTCTAACTTATGATCTCCACGAATAAATACCGGCTAGGTTCAAATAGCGATACAAAATTTGTTTGTATATTTTGAGATTTTACAGCATAATTTGACGTTTGTAATTTTAGCGCGTATTTTGAACCAACTGAACATTTTTGATGAAAGACTGCATATTTTTGAAGACATTGTTACAACTTAACTAGTTTTCTATTCAAACAAATTTTGCCAGGTCCAGTTTGCTATTCGTATCTTGGAATTTAAACAACTATCGCGATTTGATTTTAATTTGATGAATTTCAACACTTATTGTATTTTTACAAGTTTATTGACTGGATCTTCTGCCAATAATATATATTTACGAAAAAACGTTCATTTCAAAAAAGCTGTTTTGCTGCATATTTCAGTGTATAACATAATTTTAACATTTTTTTGCATATTCTAGTGCATATTTCGACCATTTCTTAATACATAGATGCGAGTCTTTCCTTACTGATACGCTCCGTTTCGTATGGAGGAGTGTTCGGAGCCCATTTCCCAAGTGAGCGGCCAAGTAGGCACTTCTTCAGATTTGTGGCACTCAGGTGGAACAAGAATATTTTCCTACCTCCGAAAAAACGAACTGATACAATGTATTTCTTTCGTTTAGCAGATCCTTGTTCCGATTCAGAGGCCAATTCTGGAACAAGAAGTACTTTGCATGAGAAACAAGGTCCTTGTCTCAAAACTCAAACTCCACTTCATTGAAATGTGAAGGGTAGGCGAGAGCAGAGACCATGTTTTGGGGAATGACAGGAGTTCTTAGTTTGAGCCCTTTCCATTTCCTGTAAAAACATATCCAGATCCACACGCCGTCTCTTTATCCCGTTTCCACTTTGGGTTCTTTCCCAAATGTTTGCTCAGAGAGAAAGTGCACACCCTCCTCAGGGAAAACGGATTGGCCTAAATCTCATGATTCCAGTCCTAAGTATTTGGGAGCGGGGGTGTGCTTTCTCCGTCGTCGTTTCCTTCAGTTAATCTACGTTGCATCAAACAAGTTAGGTAGTGAATTTATCCCTCTTTCACTCTTTCCTCAATGAGTTCCAGGAGATCTGCACGTTGAAAGCACTTAAATTTGTTCAATGTCCATTCCACGTGTCGCCAGTTGAGCTGGCTATCCAGGAATTCGGAATTTAATATGTATGAAAGGTAAATACGACTCTATCAAATGGGAAATGGTATATATGTAGTTCGAATTCAGATTAAATTAAATCGGAACTGAAATATGGATATTGGGTAAATTTCTGTAAATATGTCTATAAAGGCTCTGCCAATTTCTAAAAGTACAAAATTAGATTAAAATGTCAGTAAAAAAATTTAGTAGCGGGCGCGGTACCATGGAGACGTACTATTTGGTAAAAATTTCAGACCTATCGGTTTGGAACGGAATATGGCTAAATCGTATTAACAGACCCACAAGATCCAAAACTAGGATTTAAGTGCTCCAATCAGGCAGGAACATGAAGAGACACTCTTTACAGGTGCGTCTCATTTAAATCGACAATCGACAACTGTAGTAAATATCGGAACATAAAACACCATAACATAAGAACTTCAACTTATAAACCGCCTACAGCCTCAAAATGAACAAGCTCAATTAAAACCGGATGGACATTCAACACTCGAAACGGCAGGCTCAAAAACCGCAAAATTATAACCTGCACCACAAAAATAACTATTGTACAAAAAATACTAGAAATTATAGATGGAAAAATTCAATCAACACGAATACATGAAATTATTGCCATTATTGACGTATCTGAGTTACAAAATATGAAATGTAAAATGAAAATTTCGTTTAGTTCATGTTTCTGTTTACAATATTTGGATTTTGTATTGCATTTTTTAAATTCATTTTGTAGAGCGGTTGCTGCCTTGGGCTAAGATGGAGAGAACAAATTTTTGAAATGATTTTCAAATAAACTAAAACCTATTTAGCGATTCAAGTTCAATAGCCGTAAATTAATATTCAATATCTTTGGATATTGGAACGAAGTGCTAAAACATGCAGATGTAGAGCTGTACATAAGCTATAATTTTTACGTAGGCGTTGAGTTGAAGTACGAAAATTCGTATGAAAGGTTCTTTCCGCAATAATGCCGCAAATTAGAATTAATCTGCGGGGGAATCTTAAGCCTTTTACCCAATGTTTTTCTTAGAAAAACGAATCTTGAAATAGAATTATTATGAAACTTCCAACGTCAGATTAGTGTTCGCCCTCAGGTTCACATTTTTTTTATTCTGAGATTCGTTGAACCTCACCGCAGGCTGTCGAGTCGAGAAATTCATGGCGTTTTGTTCTCAAACTCACACGATTTTAATTCTAGTCTCTGGGAGCATCTATTGTTTTCCTAGCGTATTGTCCGCTTTGAAATGCGGTCGCATACTCTCAGCTTTCCCTGCATACAGGCTCCTTCTGAAAGAACTTCTAGTTTTTGGAGTAACTGAGTTTCTGAGATTAATTCCGTCCAGGACCATTGACACCTCGACCCAAGACAATCCACGTCCTCGTATTTGTAGAGTAGAGAGCATTTTGTTCTCAACCATTAACTTTCCCTTAGTTGAGTATTTCTGCTCAATGGAACTGGAGAGTGGTTTGTGGAGTGAACCCTCTCAAACTGATGACACCCTAGAAAGGAAGGACAGAGTTTTCTGGCTCCTCCAAGGGGTCATAAGTTATATTACAAGGAGAGGAGCACAAGAAATACTTAGTGATTTCACATGAACCCCAAATGAGAACAATCCATCTTGAGAGCCAAGACACTGGCTTCTCGTTCTCTAGCTGTCCCTCTCAAACGTTACAAGCACACAAATTCTACGAAGATTCGTACGCTCAATATTTGAGTTCTTGGTCCCGTTCTTCTCGCTCAACAAGTACGATTTTGGCATGAACTGATACGCACTGTATTTTAAAATACGGTAAATTCTACGACAATGACGTCGTTTCCAATAGCAACGTGCAATAGCACAACTATACAAGGCAAGCCGGCAGTAGTTAGAATTTACATACCCGTGGAATTCTACAAACGTTGGTAGTTTGTTCAAACGGTATTGCTAT
>JAQFYU010001066.1:0-16731 GCA_034694905.1 Ceratophysella granulata | reverse complement strand
GGTTATAAAAATATAGTGAAATCTTGACAGGAAAGGCGCAGGGAAGCATTTACCTTTTGTACAAATGTATGAGATTAAACTTGACATTAATGTTGTATTTCTCTTTTCTGAATCGCAGAAGTGCTCTTGAATCCGCGAAGCAAATTGACGAATGCCATTACCACATTCAAGGCCTTCGCACCTGTATTGATGAACTGACCCCTCACCTCTCGCGGTTCGACTTTGATGAAGCCACGGAGGCTAATGGCTATCGTACATTTGTCTGGCTCGCAAGATGTGGAGTCATGAAGTGTCAATTTGTCGCAAACGAACTATATGAGAAAAGCAGATTCTGTACACCTGGAAATCATGCTGACTTGTTCGAGTAAGTTCAACAACATCGTGTTGTTTTCTGTACTATTTCATAACTTTTTATTTAAATCGGGCTAGAATCCAAACAAGTGGGTTGAACATAAAGTACTTACTACATGTTATCTATTTGACTTTGATTTTAGGAAATTAGTCGATTGGACTCGAATATTTCGCGTACTCTCAGTTATAATGGAGTGTTTGGTTGACTTTGTTCATGATTCTCAATCCAATTCCCTGTTTACGTCGTCACGTGAAGCTTTGGATCGACTCATTGCAATGTCAAAGGAGCGGGTCAACGTAGTTGGATTTCACGGCAAACTTCTAGGATTTCAGGTACTTACTAACATCTGGACTTAAACGATTACAATAATTGTTTGGTACTAATTTTAATTTTCTTTTCCCTGTCCTAGTTTTGTAAATCTGTTCGAGTTCCGCTGAGACTGGTGTCCACGCTCATGGCGGCGTATTCTGAGGTGTATAAATCAGACGGATTTTTTAGATCATCGTTGATGTCTTCGAAAGCATGTAAGTTAGTTCGATTTAATTAAAAAATTATAAGTAAATATGATCCAATGAATTGAAATACGAAACCATCCGCGTATCCGCGTGCGCTAAATTATCGCTCCAATTATTTACATCACTATTTTATCCTTTCTAGTCATCTACTATTGGATGAATCCTTCTGAACGAGCAGACCGTATTGCAAAGATTTGTTCCGACGACCCACTGCGCTTCTTCAAGCAGTTTTGGCTGATACAGGAAAAAGGTAAGACTTGCACGGACGTTTTAAATTGAGCTGCGAAGAAGCGTACTAATTTTAAGAAAATATTTTGACGAAAACAATGTTTGTCCTATTTAGGTGTTGTGAAGATTGTATCCAACTGCCTCGGTGAACCCGTTGATGCAAATCTGGAAATCTCTGTCCCACCAGTCCGTTTGACGGTATCAACCACATCCAACAAGAAGCTGACCATTCTTCCACCTGCCGAGTATGTCGGAATCAAGCCCATTATGCTCCGCCTCGTTTCATACAAAATTAGATCTGGAGCCGTCGGAAGCGGCACACCTAGTTATGGCTCAGCTCATGAAAACTTGTCAAAAACACTTGTCGTTCACTGCCACGGAGGCGGATTTGTTGCCCAGAGTTCCAATTCGCACCTTGTATATCTCAAGTCATTTGCAAAGGGCGTTGGGGCTCCCATTGTCTCCGTTGACTATTCATTGGCTCCGGAAGCGCCTTATCCCAGAGCTCTTCATGAAGCTTTCTACGCCTACTTATGGGCCCTTGAGAATGCTCATCTACTTGGCAGCACTGCAGAAAAAGTCATTTTTGCCGGTAACCAAAGCTATGAATCATTATGAACGAATAAAAAGATACTTTTTTTGCATCCCGATAGAAAATATCGCGAATTAGCAACCACTGCACTGTGCATGTAGAGTAACGTGTATTGCTCTGATTTTGAAATTGCAGGTGATTCTGCTGGTGGATTAATTCTCACCGGAGTGACACTGCTCTGCATTGAACTGGGTGTCAGAATTCCGGATGGCCTTCTTTTGGTCTATACCCCTCAACTATTGGAATCTTCAATCTCACCTGCAAGACTTTTAAGCTTAGCAGATCCTCTAATTCCCTATTCGGCATTGGCTGCTTGTCTGGGGGGTAAGCTCAGACTACAATTTATCTGGAAGGCTCTCAGTACGTATAGAATATCGAAAGTAATGTATAACAATCTCCTATATCTTGCTATTTCCAGCATATCTTGGGAAAACGTTCGACCCGTCTCAAGCTCAACTACCTGGCTGCTTCGTGGAAGGTCCATGGGAGCCGGAGGAGTATAGCAACACTCAAGCTTGTAGCCGGAAGTTTGTCAGTTTGGTTTTGGAAGAATTAGACGGCGTTAACGTTCCACAGGATGATTGGCATTTGTCACCCTTGATAGCACCGGATAACTTATTGGCAAAGTTTCCACCCACGTCGATAGTTGTAAGTCTCCTTATATTTATAAAGTAAGGTGGAGCTTGGACAGCACTTTATTCAGTTGCTTTACAATATCTCATCTCATTTAGACAACAACATTCGACCCGTGCCAAGACGACTGCATTGAATTAGCATCCCGATTGAGAAGTCTGAAGGTATCTGTTACGCTGGATGTCCTACCCTCACTACCTCACGGTTTTTTGAATTTCGGGCGGGTAAGTTTCCAACGATAACATTTGAACACACTCTATTTCTAAGTTGTGCAAGAATTTTAGAACACCATCATACAATGGCGTCTGTTTTGTCTATAGCAGATAAGTGAAGAATGCTATCGTGGAATTGAAGTTTGTTTTCGACGACTGAAAGACTTTTGCTAATTGGAACCGGCACACAGCAGCGATACACTCATTCACTCCGGAGATGTTCCCGATTTTTGGAATGAAGCTTGAACTTAATTAATCAGGCTGATCTGATAGTCTCTAGGCAGCCTCAATTCAAAAGTAAGTACTCATTTGAAAAGGAAAGGAGGGGAAGTAATTAATACTTACCATAGTTAGTTAAGATACAAGGACGTTAACCTATCATGTCCTAAGTTCTGTGATGGTGACTGTATGGTATTAGCTTGTCTGTTGTGATTTGTGATACTTTACATTTGTAAGCTGTTTAAGTAGTTTTAATTCTGAATCGATAGAAACTGAAGCTTTCCCTCGATTTACCGTTGAGAAGAGGCCAGTGAAACATGTGATATGCGTATAACTCTAGCCTTTAAAATATTTGTAAGTAGCTAGTAGCTAGTATACTAAGTTCGTTCGTACTTACAATTCAAATTACGTAAATTCGCAACGTATGTATAAATGATTTTAGATTTCGTCCGTTTTACATACATAATTCTAAAATAGTGTCCACCGTAATACTCGATATTATGTATTTTGGCAAATGCATTTGTAGTGATAAAATAATTATATGAAGCTATGTATTATTTAAATATTTAAATACTCGCTCGACTTTTTGAAATATTTTACAATAAACTATTTAAACAAAATACATACTTGAACTAGATTTGAAAATTACAACCTACGTCATCCTACCATTACAAATATACAGAATAAAAATTATGAACGCTCTAGTTTCGCTGCTGGCTGCCGTTCCAATTTTTTAAAAAGCGCAAGCTGAATACTGCATTAAAGCATTATTGTCCATATTTTCGTCGGTCAAAAGCGAAAGAGATTGGTTATTTGGTATTCCAAATATATTCTACACATTCTACATATAATTTTACTTATCTTCTAGCATTGAAGTAAAAATAGCAAATTGGCACAGAAGCACAATGAGGATACCACTACTTATTCTCGAACTCGAAGAGTGAATCGTAAAAAAAACCAAGACAAAATTCAGCATAAGCTTTCAGCTTTCAGCCTGTTCCTTCGTTTCTTATGCAATTTGATTAGGAGTTGAATCTTGAATCTATGAATACGCCTGTCTAAAAAAGCGACCAGCTCACTATGTTATGAATTGCGTCATATGTATGGGCAAAACTGTGCTCTAGTTTCGCCTATTCTATTCTACGTTGTGAAAAGCTAGTTGAACTTTTTGTGCTCCTAAAACTCGTTCGATTCACTTCAACCTCGACTCGACTCGACAGTACGCCATGTGCTTGAGAGGAGTATAGAAGTGCCTCAACAACGGACGCATCGAAAATCAGAAGAGCCAACAGCACACTACACGTAAGGCATACTTAGATTACGCTGCGCTAGCCGGCACGGCCACACACCACTAAACTTTTGAACCATGATTAAATATATCAGCAGTAGTGTGGTAGTAGTGCGCAAAAAATTGTATTCTGAAGGCGTGGTGCGGTGAGTATTAGATTAACAGATTGCAGATAATTGCATAAATTAGTTCCCAAGGTTCTATTAATTCGCTTTTGGTATAGTTGCCTTGCCATGCCATATGCCACCTCATTAGATTAGTTACTTCCTAGTTTAAAATATACTAGTATTTAAAATTCAAGCAACCCGTAACCGTAAGTAATATTATTTACTTAACCCACCAAATTCCCGTTATTCCCGAATTTCCAGCGCAAATAGCACGGAGTTGAAGTTAAGGATCAGAAAAGCATTGGCATTAGTGATACTTTCAATTTCAATACATGATACATAAACATAATACACAATACATAGCACATACTGATGACTCTTTTACACAATTAAAAATAGTTATGTTAACGTATTTTCATTTTATTGAATCTTGAATATGTCCTTAGCCTCGAAATTCTTGACGTCAAACTGGCAATGAGATGCAATAGCGTCCAATGCTCTTCTGTAAATACATTTTATTTGGCAGAAAAGAGCAGGATAAAAGCGTCCTATTTTGCGACGTTAGCAAGAATATACAAGCCGTACATGCCACGTAAGCACAATTCGATCCGCTACTGTACATCTAAAAATTCATTATAGTTTTCCAAATCAAATATCCAACACAGAACACAGTCTACCGGTATACTTTGGGATTGGGATATGAATTTATTACATTTCTTAATCTAAACACAATACATTCTCAGAATTTACTGATTTGGCACGTACAAATTGTAGGAAATAAATCGATAGTATTGAATGAATACGTACGTACGTAGACGGATAATTACTTCAGAGTCTTTATCAAAGCGTACTTTTCCTTTGTCTCGGCTTTCTGAAAATGTGATGAGCATGTCGAGAACCTATTTCTACGTAAATGTATAAGCGAAATGCGATATCTATAATTACTTCCATGGAAACAAGAATTTCAAACGTCAAGTAAACTACTTACATATTTATACCAAACTAATTATATAGTCATAAAACTCCCCCTAAAATCTAAAGATTATGGTATTTTTCAATATTCACATTTTAGAAAAAAGGTTTGGTTAGCCTTGTAGTAGAACTTAGCAAACCAGGTTTGACGTTATTACCAGAGGTAAGTGTTTTTAACTATGGATAACGATAGCCAGGGTGTGGACGAGGTCAAGGAATCTGTATCTGTAAGTTACCTATCAGAGTGGCTAATTTAGTTAAATATAATGAAAGTCGGGGGGTTTGATTTTGTGAAATTGCAATTAGAAGTGTGACCGCAAACATTTCTCAGAGGTAAACTACATTATTTATTGTCATAAATGGCGACTTTACATAAAATGTTTATGAGATCGTTTACACAAAACTCAGCGTGTTTTCAGCTTTGAAACATTCTGAGAATGGACTCGTCATTCGTCACCGTCAATCATCGGTGATGCAATGCGAGAAAGAAGTTTGGTTAACTTTTAATCTTATTAAGTCAAAAGGTTATGTCGACTTATTTTACACAGGACGAAGGAAGACAGAGAGTTTAGAGTTAAAATTCTCTCTTCACAGGAGAGCATATTTATAAGGTAGTTGTTGGAAAGCGCGTCTTCTCAGAACTTAGAGATACTAGTTCATGTTGCTTTTCTATTTCGACATAAAATAAAGTTGAGCTTGATTTAGACCTTGGCATCAGCTTTTTTTAGTGTTAGCTATTCCGCCCTATCTCCTTATCGTGTATCAGCTTTAGATTATTGTACTTACAAGTTCATGGATTTCACAATACATGTCGCGATGAACTAACCGTGCCTGTATCCTCCATCTTACTATTTGCCAGATACGGGTTATCTGTACAAAATGCTACTTTCCAGAACAATTATGACTTGCGAACTTTGTTTACATGCATTAATTAACCCACGATTTTGAATTCTAAGATTATCCCAGTTCAAATTCAAGAAGAGTGGAAAATGGAGTCAACGATGAACGGAAATTCTGTTGAAGAAATAATGCCGGAACTTATTCGTCCAGATTTACCAAGTAAATGTTCTTGGCACAAGCTTGGCGGTGAAGCAGCTTCTCCACACACCGTCATACACAGGTAACATCAACAAAAACAAGTAACTTCCCTCCCAACTTTCAACTTGAGATTATTGTTGGCACCAACAAAATGACTAACATGAATTTAGGAAACGAGAACCAAAAATCATGCCCAATATTTTGGGGAATATTGGTAACACACCTATGGTTCGTTTGAACAAAATTCCACAAGCTAAAGGAATCAAGTGCGAAGTTTGTAAGTCATTGCAATTTATTGGCATAAAAACATACAAAGGGTAAACAATAAAAAACTCACCACTTTATTTCTTCCTTAGTGGTAAAATGTGAATTCTTCAATTCGGGTGGTAGTGTGAAGGATCGTATTGCACTTAGAATGATCGAGGACGCCGAGAAGGCTGGATTAATCAAAAAAGGGTTTACATTAATTGAACGTAAGTTTGCATGATAAAGTACTGTCAATTTAGATTTTGTTTTAATAAACACTGACGTCTGGCTTTTTTTCTTTCAGCGACTTCCGGTAACACAGGTACGTATGACAACGTATTCCATAATTTTGTCACGTAACTACTTAGCGTGTGTTAGGTGCAAGGTGCAATGCAGCGCTTGCATACAAAACAGTATAGTATACCGGTACCGATTATCGAAAACGAAAGTCGAAAAATGTTTGTCAATGTCAATAGACAAAGATTACCTCGAATCAATGAAATGAGTCGACAGATTTTCACTTTCCGTTTTGCCGAGGTCCTGGACCACGCCCACCACCGCTGGTGCTAGGCAACTCAGGCTCAGTTGTTGAGCTCGGTGAATTGTTGGCCGAAGGTGGGCTATTCTCATCAGTACCACTGGTATTTTCTTCGTCCATATCAGCAGTATATTGAAAAATTTCCAACTCGCAATCTAAAGGCAGTGTCCCATCTTCAACTGACGAGTTTGAAAAACGTACTGGGGGAGGAAGCGGTGGCAGAAACACCATTTGTTCAACATCATTCCTTGGTGGTGGTACATTAGGTCCTGTCAGATGCAATAGACCGAGTCGACGAGTCAAAGTAAAATTTCCGATCCTGGGCTGCTGCGGCTGCGGAGCCCTGGGAACAGTAGCATTACGGGAAGATCCCTGTCGACCTCCGCTGTCATCTTCAATTCCCGAATCATGATCCTCGTCTCCGTCTCTATCATTTAGCGCAGAGTTTCCTCGGCTTGAATTTCCTAAGGAAAAAAGTTACACTCTTTTAATGTTCCACTGAGTTTGAGTTTGATGATGGAGACCGAATAAAATCAGCGAGGTGGGGAAGTTTCTCAATCGCTTTTAAAATTATTCATATCAGAGTATTTCGTTCAGCGTTATCGCTTTCAGGCTTACTGACAAGACAAGTGAACTCACATGAAACATGCAATATATATTCTAGATCTAGACCTCATAATTTCCAACTTTTTCGTTTTTTTTTGTTGTAAACTACCATACTGTTTTGATACTTGGCTTCTGACACACAACTAAACGCAACGCACTAGCTGCAGATTTAGTCGAGTGACCTTCATTTAGTGGAAGATTCAATACATAAAATATTAGTACTAAAAATCTTTTGATAAGAATCCTTTGCGCAAGATCAACTGCGAAAGAAATGGATAAGTACTTTCGCATTAACCAATAAATTGAGCTTATTTATTGTTATTATCATATTTTGCATTGAATTAGGGGAATTAGGCAGGTCAGGAGCAAAAGAGCGCAAATATGTCAACAACGGCTCGCTCCAGAACCAGAACTGTGAATCAAGCCGGATTGATAGGGACTTCGATTCGATATTGTGCTTGCAGCCGCGCAAATGAAAAAAACAAACCGAAAGTCAGTGAAAGCATACATAAGTAAGTACATAGAATGTCCAATTAACATATTCATCGTACTTTTCACAATTTAAAAAAAGGCTTTACACATTCAATCAATCCGGCTCAAGTGTAAAGAAAGTAAACAGATAGATGAGCGATGTGGAACGCCAAAATGTCTAGTTTCTGTTAGTACCTTTACCATCCATGATGGTCCTTCGTTGTCCCATGCTGCTAGTTGATAGGTGACGGTAGAGCAAGCGTGGAGCGAGCGATGATGCAGCTGGGTTTGTTCGAGCTATATAATGACGACAAATGGAAAAAAATACAAAACATTTTCATGTTCTTGTTTCTGTAACTCGACTGTTGACACTAAAATCAGAAAACCATAGGCCAACCTTGACATCTGACCTACTTACCGTGTGTCAAGTCGTGGTCAAGTCTCGCGTCCCCTTGCTGCCAGAAGTTGTCTGTGTTCGTACCGTAAACTACAATTAACGCTGTGAACGTTCGGTTGACCTTTGTTGTGTGACCGCCAACTGTCTGTGAGTCAACATTCAACTAATAGGTCTATTGTCTTTTCACTACTACTCCACTCCCTGCATTACTGAACGTTTATTGTGCCGAGCCAATTGCCTTTCTTCAAAGTTTCGTTGTGGGCATGCTCCTCCGTTCGAATTTTCCAACCACACCTGCACCCGAAAAAACGCACAAAACAACTCGAATGTCCTTTTGTAACCCATATCACCCCGGAATTCAGAATCATTCAATTCTGCGTATTTTCAAAATCCCATCGCCTTACTTTGTCAAATCAAAAATTAGAAAGAAAATTACCCTATCCATCCTACATCCCCCACCACTACGGACAAATGCCATCATCCATGCTTTTTTTCTGAAATTCTGAAGCTATCGCTTTGGCGTTCCCTGAGTGCTAGTGGTATCCCCACAAATTCGTAAAAATTAAAAGTATACCCAAAATAAGTATACTCATAAAAATAGCACCTTCCCAGAATAATAACCTGAAAAAGTAATTTAATTCTGCGAGGTTGAAGCGTTGTATTAAAGAAACACGACCAAAGTGACTGAAAATCAAACTACGGTCACAATTAAATTCAATTTGAACAGGTCTAGACAATTTCTTGGTATTCATACTTGAATGTCCAAAACTCTTTTTCTTAAAATTATAAATGCGCTGGTTATATTTTGATACCTTGTCCACCAGTCTTATTACTACATTGATTGGTTTGGAATTGGGGCGATCAATTTAGTTTTAATAATGACTTACGTAACTACATATGTTAAATGTTTAATACACCAGGTATTGGAATTGCACTGGCAGCAGCTGTCCTTGGATACCGTTGCATAATTGTAATGCCTGAGAAAATGTCTAACGAGAAAGCGGATACCCTCCATGCACTCGGAGCACAAATCGTTCGAACACCAACGTCGGCTAACTTTGACGCCCCTGAAAGTCATATTTCCGTTGCTCAGAGACTTAACAAGGAGATTCCAGATTCATACATCTTGGATCAGGTGAGAAATAAATTCAGACGAACCTTATTCAGATCAAATACTATGGCATATCTTAACAATATTTATCTTCAATCAAATGCAGTATCGAAATCCTGGAAATCCATTGGCTCATTATGACGAAACTGCGGAAGGTATTTTGGTTTTGTAATGATATTTAATTAGCAAATGACACAGCTTTGAGTTGTAATTAAATTCCCATTCACAGAGATTTTGTACCAGTGTGACGGAAAAGTTGACATGGTCGTTTGCGGAGCTGGAACCGGAGGTACGGCTTCTTTTTGTTACTTTTACGAAGCTTATAGTTGGGTCTACTACACTCTCTATTTGAACGCGGGTAACAGGTACGGTGACTGGTATTGGCCGGAAAATTAAAGAGAAATGTCCATCTTGTGTCGTTGTCGGCGTTGATCCCTTGGGTTCTATCCTGGCTGAACCCGACAATCTCAACGCAACACCCGTTACCAGCTACGAAGTTGAAGGAATTGGATACGACTTTGTTCCAACGGTCTTAGGTACGAAATATACTAATTTTACATGAGTTCAAATCTTTTTCCTTCGAAGCTAAACGTAAATATTTTTTTTTGCGTTAAGATCGTTCCGTTGTTGATATATGGTACAAATGTAGCGATATGGAATCTCTCCCAATGGCTCGTCGAATG
This sequence comes from Ceratophysella granulata, assembly GCA_034694905.1. Lineage (NCBI taxonomy): Eukaryota > Metazoa > Arthropoda > Collembola > Poduromorpha > Hypogastruridae > Ceratophysella > Ceratophysella granulata. Next base: position 6,523 of record JAQFYU010001066.1, on the reverse strand, counting down.
ATCAAGGAAGAAGGGCTGCTTTGCGGTAAGCCCGACTTAATATAATTAAGAAAAGTTCGAAGTTCTCGGGTTCTTGCATTAGTAGAATTTTGCTTTTTTAATAGGTGGAAGCAGTGGATCTGCTCTAATCTGTGCCTTAAAGGCAATCAAAGAAGAAGACTTGCAAGAAGGTCAACGTTGTGTTGTCATTTTGCCCGATGGAGTGCGAAACTACATGACCAAGTTCTTGAACGACCAATGGATGGCAGAAAGAGGATTCTTGCCCGAGAAGAACTTGTCCAAACAGTACTGGTGGTGGAATACGACAGTGTCCTATCTGAAACTTCAAGCTCCGCTGACGATCCTTCCCGAAGTCAAGGTTCAAGACGCCATTGACATTATGAAGCGGAAAGGATTTGACCAGATGCCAGTCGTTGACAGAAGAGGGTATGTCGGGACGAAATACCAATTTGCATGCAACTCTATAGCTTTATTATTGTCAATTAATTTCGGTCACTGTTTGTAGCGAAATTCTTGGAATGATTTCTCTGGGTGCCTTATTGACTCATCTCCTGCATAAGAAATTGGAACCGAATGCGAAGGTTGAGTCTGCTCTATATCGCCAGTTCAAGAAGGTCAGACTGGATATGACACTCGGACAACTGACCTATATTCTGAATACGCACCATTTTGCCCTCGTTATACATTCTCAAATCGAGTGTAAGCTGCACTATTCTATAATTTTTTTGTTACACATTCGAACCATATTCTGTGGATTTCCGTGATAAACAATTAAGAATGATCCGAATAGTTTCAGGGGCTGAGCACGAGGAAAAGGAGAGAGAAGTTATCATCGGCGTTGTCACCCAAATTGACTTGCTTAATTACATCACTGGGGTTGAAGAACATCACAAAATTTTATATGGATCTGCTTAGTAAGTGCAGTACATTAATTCGGCTTAAAATTAATTTTTGATGTAACTTTATTTAAAATATCTCTTTTTATTCCAAACGTAGTCCACCCCAGGCATATTCTGACACTGACATCCCGTTCACGGCTCTGTAATCTGTAACTCAGCTCTCGCTCCAAAATTCAGTATCAAATTCAGAACCGCACGAGGGACTTCGGCGCTTGTTCTGATGCCTATTCGGATTTTCTTTCAGGCTAAAATAATGTTGGCCTGGCTACTATACAACACTACACCTAAAATATCGTCCTGAAAAACTATGTTTTCACTTTGTTGAAATAAAATATATAAGTTCTATGCTTTGTGTGTGTTTCGTTCTGTCTTGATATTGATTCCTCCGTTATTAAAGTTCGTCGATTATGATTTATGATTCCTGAAATCCGTGAATTCATTTCGAACAAGTCTAAGTCTAAAGTTCAAATTCTTTGCTAACATTGGAAACAGATTGGAAATTCCTAGTCTATTTGAAGTTAATCTTTTTATAACGTAACGAGGAGAACAAATTCTTCTGAGCTGAGCTAAAGCTTAATTTCACTGTACACGTACGTGATGTGATGTTTGCTCGTGCGGATTGCTGATTTAGCAACATCAATATCTAATCATGTATTGCCAAATACAACCAATTCCAAGGTAATTAAAGTTTAATTGCCACTTCATTCTGAAGTGATTGGGGAAATATAATTCGTATCATAATCATCAATCATCAATGTTGGGTAGGGCGGCTCCTAATATTTTCAACGTGGTGCTTACCTCATACGAAGGGATACAGAATTATCCGGGTTTTCAGTTCTGATAGCTTGAAGAATTCGTCGGATTGGAAGCAATAATTGCTATGAAAAAGTAAATTTTCCGTTTGGTACCTAATATAAAAGGATCTTACACTTGCATAAAAGAGAGTTATTTTAACAAAATATTGACACAAATTGGATGGAATTATGTACAACGCAGGTTATAAACCCGAATTGAAGCATTCATCTGGCATGATTTGATTAATAAGATCTCGCATGTAATATATGCTAAACTTATATCTTCATAACCTTTCTCGGATATAAATCCAAACCAAACTCCAATTTCATTTAGAGACGCGATAAAACAATCCCGAGAAACTTGTACTGTGAACTGTAATCGGGGATGGGGAAATTCAGGAGGTCATTATTTTGTAAATCTTAAGTAAAATCATCACGAGAAATTAAAATCGAAATCTAAGTTTATGATAATATCAAAATCGTAAAATCAAAAATCAGCAAAAATTATAATCTCAAATCGAGGTCCTGTCCTGATAGACGTTTATGATCTTAAATCACCAATTTATATACATCATGGTTTTTAAAATCCAAAATCAAATATTTTCGAAATTATTCTAGATCAAGAGAAAGAAAATAGCATATCAAACCGACCCAATTTGAAGAGGCGTCCATCATTGACGAATACCTGGAGCCTGCCCTAGAAAGGAATTAATGTGTCAGCCACTGTGAGGCCAAGGGTGGTAGATACAGAAATGAAACATTCGTCATACCGAGTAAATTAATACAGCAGAGACCGACATGACACCACTTCAGTTTTGTCGTTTTGTGTAATTATTTTGAGTGCTCGAGGATTTTGTAGTATCTGACTGACTGCAAAAACGGTATTTCCGAATTGGAGAATGATGTAAATATCAATGTTCCTTGATTTTTGGCTTCACTTTAAATCGGAGCTTTGTGGTGAACAGGTCTCACTAGCGTTTACCCATTTTGTATTTCAATTCCACACGTTCCAGTTACATTACAAATTACAACTTACAACAACAATGCCACCACAAGAAACTAAACCAAAGGTTTCCGAAATCGAATCCAAATTGAGTTCAGTCAGCCAGGCTACAGTTCAGCATGTCCCAGAAAATAGGAAGATCTGTGACTGTGAAGCCTCATCCGTCGGTTCCAAAATCATTCCCAGTGTTTTGGAACATATTGGCAACACTCCGCTAATCCGTCTGAACAAAATCCCACAATCTATGGGCATCAAATGCCAAGTTTGTAAGTTTTTACTGGAATCAGTGTTTTGCATGGATAAACGGTTATAAAAAGATTTTCTGATCCTAATTGTTGATTTATACATTTTAGTGGCTAAATGTGAGTTTTATGGCCCGGGAGGAAGTCACAAAGATAGAATTGCACTTCAAATGATTGAAGATGCGGAAAAAGCTGGACTTCTTCGGCCTGGAGGCACCATTATTGAGCCGTAGGTGTATCCATTGAAGATACAATTTTAGTAAATTATTGGTTCAAACATTTATATATCGAATATTTTTCTTTTCTGTATTCAGAACATCAGGAAATACAGGTAAATCCAATTTGAAGGGAAAGAATGCTGCTACTTAATTGAAAACTAATTGTTTCATTTTGATGATCGATAAATTAGGAATTGGAATTGCGCTCGTGGCAGCTGTCAAGGGTTACAAATGCATATTCACCATGACAGATAAGAACTCACAAGAAAAAGTGGAAACGTTGGCGGCAATGGGTGCTCAGATTATTAAAACACCAGGACTTCCATACGATTCTCCAGATTCTTACGTTTCGGTAGCACGACGGCTTCACCGGGAAACACCAAATTCGTTCATGCTGGACCAGGTACGTCAACTTCTTCAATCGACGATCAATAAAACGCTCGGATCAGAAATATTGATGCATGATTTGGGTTTCCTTTTTCTATTTGCAGTACTGCAATCCTGGAAATCCAGGTGCCCACTATGAACATACCGGGGTTGAGATTTTGAATCAATGTGAAGGGAAAGTGGACATGCTGGTTGTTGGAGCTGGGACAGGAGGTGCAATTACTGGGCTTGGACGCCGAATGAGGGATTCATGTCCCAGCTGCATTATGATCGGAGTTGACCCAGAAGGCTCGTTACTGGCCGAACCTCAAAGTCTTAATCACGAATACGAAATTAAAGGTTGGGAAGTGGAAGGCATTGGTCACAACGACTTTACTCCGGCTAACCTTGGTAATTAAAAACACGCAATGAGCTAACTACACCTATTTAGCATTTAAAAAACTAGTTCAAGGTAACGCTTTGCAGAATGTCGAGTTGATGAATGTGTCGTGTAAATGTACAGATAAGTCTATGGTTGACAAATGGTACAAGAGCAATGATAAGGATTCCCTTCAAATGGCCCGACGACTCATTCAAGAGGAAGGTCTTCTCGTGGGTACGTTTCCTCGAATTTTAAAATACAATACCCAACTGTTTATGAGGAATGCTGTTTAAACGTTTGAATTCGGTTTTGCAGGTGGAAGCTCAGGCTCAGTGATGAGCTGCGCATTACAAGCGATCAAGGAAGCAAACTTGAGTGAAGACCAGAAGTGCGTCATACTTTTTCCAGACAGCATTCGAAACTACATGACCAAGTTCTTGACCAAGAACTGGATGCTGGAAAAGAATCTGATGCCTGACTCAGTTCTGGAAAATCCGAATGAGTATTCCTGGTGGTCCAAGAAAGTATCAGAAATTGGGCTAGAATTCCCATTGACTCTCACCATTTCTGCCACTGTTCAAAACACCGTGGATTTAATGAAGAGCAAAAATTTGACCCAAATTCCAGTGCTCACTGAAGAAGGGTATGTCATCAACCATTTTTTCAAGATCCAGCTCGTGATTTCAAAATCATTTGCTAAGGCTTCTCTATCTATTTCCATTTCAGAGTAATCAAAGGTGTAATTACCGCTGACGGACTCATGTCCAAAATGTTGGCCAGAAGAGTTCGAGGGACTGATACAATTGAACAGTTGGTAAGCAACAAGTTCAAGAAGATAAGTGGTGAGACCTCTTTGGCGAAGTTGGCGCACGTGATCGAAGGAGGACAATTTGCCGTCGTGGTGAATACAGAAGATTCCAAGGAAGTAATTTCCGGTGTGGCTACACAAACGGATCTACTAAACTTTATCATGAGAACAGAAGACCAGTCGGTGTAAAATTACGCTTTTACACTTCACAATTTTTCGGGCTCGTCATCAACATCTGGATTTCATATTGTAGCATATTTTATAGGAATTTCCTTTGCAAGTAATTTAAGTTTCGTGAAAACTCGGCAGAGCCGCTCGGTAATTTTTGATAAACTTAATGAGTAACCTTATCCGTATATTTAAACTAGCTAATGAGACTACAACAGCGACCAATAAATAACATCCTTGAAACTGGTGTTAAAATACAACGTTTAATGAACCAACATGCCGATGTAAAGAAACATTGGCAGTCTGAGGGAAAGGGAACTGAAACCCTGTTATTGGAGAGCAATTGACATTTTTTAATTAAAAAAAGACCACATACGTCGCAGCGCAGTGGCAGTGGATTTCCAATGCAACATGTAGCCATCAACTAACATATTATAGTCTCATCTTGATGTACTAATGATAATAATTTTTTGTTGTATCGCCAATCGCCATCCTCGTGGAAAATTAGGATATGACACGGAAACGGAACTCAGTATTACAAGATTCCAGTATTTAAAGGGGATGAGATTATCTTGTAAAAGATAGAAGTCATTTTCTGGAATTAGTCCGAAGGCTGGCTATGGGTTAAAATTATATCTTATATCTGGTTTAAAATTCACTCAACTGATACTGAATGCGTTGGTATGAACCTAATAATGGCATTACCACACTCGAGCAACGCATATGCAAATGGAAGTATTCGTTGGGTAAAATTGATTCTAATTATTACTCAAGCGTTTAACTACCTATTTTTTACACTCTGGCTGTCTCTTTCGTGTGCGGTAAACTTCCCATCCATGAATATGCACAAGGTACAAGGTGCATGTACTTGAAGTTAATCGTTTATTATTCCTGTTGAGTTGAAGCTGCTCCAAAAATCACGTCCGCTGTTTCTTAGAGCTATGTCTTGGGATGACCATCAGATTAATGAAGTCGAAATTTAAGTCCCGTGTTGATCTTGAGAGGACAGTATTTAAGGATGAATTATGTAACTGATTTTTGGCCTGGCACATCGTGCATCCGTGGAAGAACAAGTAACACTTCTACAGATTTGTACAACAAAATACTGCTATTCCCACAAGTTCCGTTTGAAACTGGAAAATGTTTTATCAAAACGTAAGAACAAAAGTTTAATAATTCATATACACATAATTGAACACACAAGCAATTGCTTAATACATTTAACATTCCATATATTTATATTTTGTCCCAGTTCAGAACACTTCTGGGTCTTCTCATCTTCATGGCAGCGCTTCTCCGTGGTGCATTTTCCGAGGATCTTCTCAGCGGAGGAGGTTCATCCGAATCACCGTCTGTGCCATCGACGACATCAGCAGCTTCCGTAGTCCTCTTTGACACGTTGGACAAAACTGGTAGTCAGATTCGAAGGAAGAGGGGACTAGAAATTCCCGATGACTTGGAAGGAAGTGAATCCTTCTGGAAAAAATGGCTTAAATTCGAGTCCAAGTTTGGTAGAAAGTGGGGATATGGCGGTGGTGGATATGGGGGTTACGGAGGAGGTGGGGGATATGGAGGAGGCGGATATGGTGGGTACGGAGGAGGCTATGGAGGTGGCTATGGCGGACAATGGGTGTGATGACTGT
>JAQFYU010001065.1:0-16742 GCA_034694905.1 Ceratophysella granulata | reverse complement strand
AAAATTTATCATGCAATTTTGCACTTCATCAACGCTAATTTCAGATTTCAATTTGAGATTGTACATGAATTTTTGGAGCAAATACTTGGACTTTGTTCCTCGAGGTGTATTTGTATTTACCATATTTTTTAATTTATGACTAGTGTTCCATAAAATTAGCCTGTAAACATTTATGGTATTATTTACAAAGGTCTTCTTACTCTAATGATTTCATAATATCGCATATCGCATGTATTTGTCTGTGTAGTGTACAATGTAATCAGTTTATTGTTATACGAGATGCATGTCAAAGTCAACTAACAATTTTGGCGTTAATAAGAGTTTTCGAGATGAACGATAAATATCATCATAAATCACAATTGATGTTTGTATTTTGATCATATTGTATAAAAGCTTCAAGTTAATACGTAATGTGACGCCTGACCTTCAACTCAAAGTACGAGTATATTCGATCTCGAGGTTTAAGGAGGGTTGGCTTGGCATTTTGGCTAAGTAGCTATAAAAATGTATCATCAGTAATTGGTATTGATTGTGCTCTCTATTAACCTTGTATGTAGTAGTAGCGGCGGCATTAGTGATTCAAGTGCTCATGTAATAGCATGTTCGTAGTTTGTAGGTTTGCTTCTCTTGCATGAAACAGGAACATGATATACTGCAATTACGTGAAGTAAATTGAGCACGTAAACTGATACTAAATGAAGACCACTTTTCCTGAACTTCATTTAAGATCCATTCCAGCAAAACTTGGACTTGGAGCTCAGATCACAAATATTTTCACCGAAGAACACTTCTTCGTTTACAGGATGCTCCAAACTCGTGATGCCATGCCAACCTCGTAGTACCTACAATTCACGATCTGTAGCCACATATCGCATCCTGAACAAATACCTAATATTTGATGAGCTGAAATCACCAAGGTTTTTGACCTTCGGCATATCTGCCTGTGTCCGGCGAAGCATGCTCTTCTCTTCTCCTATCTTGTCTGGATTCATGGGCAAGATGGTGACTGACAAAGTGCAGAAAGGACTTCAATCAGAAAGTGAGACGTCAGAATGGCTAAGTGGACATCGTGGACATTCACACAGATTCTTCGTTTCCTTCAATTATTTCTCTCCCCTGCGTCCGGGGTCGGTCAAGCTTGACTTTTACCAAGGACAAAGCCTAAGGTTCAATAAAACAGAAGCCAGAAAACATCACGTCCAAGTGCACGCAGAGCACAATTAGATCTTTACATGTGGATAATGGACAATGGACAATGCAGGAGCAAGGAGCATAGCTAGTAGCTGCATGAACTGCGTCTAAAATTAGATATAGAATCTAGCCGCAGAATCAGGAGAAACTGTTTTTTAGCTGTTTTCGAAAAATTCAAATATTCTGAATCCATAAACCGATGCTTATGAAGTAAAGCCCTGGGCGAGTTTGTATCTGTTGAGACGTTGAGACCACAGACCAAAAATTAAGCCCGAAACTTTATTTTAAACTAGATTTAAGCTTAATCTGACCTAACCAAACGGCAAACATTAAATCAAAATATTGACATATTTTGGATAGGTTGAGCATGCTAATTAAAACGCCCAACTCTATATTGTTTCGAAGGCTCCTGTTGGTTCCAAAATATTTAACCTAACCTGTTTTCGATTCTATACTGCATTTGACTCAAATAGGTTCGTAGAAATTTAATAACAAGCGTATCGTGCAAATAATTGTTCAGTATGTTATTCGGGCCCGCATATGCATATGAACCCAGTTTGAATTGATCCTGACCTCAGCTTTTTGCAACGATACTTGAAAACAACCTATGCATACATTACAATGCAAAAGAATCCCAACAGAAAACAGAAGCAGGATTTTCGCATGTGGAAACTGGAAATTCTGATGTAAACCAACGTGGATAGGATATCATGTTTTATCACGTTTGTTGTATTGAAACACTGAACTCAAGTGCACTACGTCCTTGACTCCAGTTCGTCGACTATACGTTGGATTGTAATTGTTTGTAGTAATACTTAATGCCAGGGTAGGAATTTTGCCTAAAATAAGACATTTGAATACTCTCAACTTAAAAATATGAGAATCATGAACCGAATTTGACTCTTCAGCACTCAGACGGTCAAACAATGCATGAGTTTAGGTCCATTTCACAGAGGAGCCTAACGTCGTAATTGTTACTTGTGAGAGGGCAATGAATGAGTAACCTTGAGTGGAACACACTCTTGCATAAATCATTTTGTTTTCCTACGATAAAAGTCGTTGATGATGACTGGCTCCTGAACTCCTGAATCAGATGCGAAGAAAAAAAAACTGGTGAAGATGCGAAAATAATTCTCACGTTTTTATACCAAACCCAACCACAAGAATAGAATTAGTCTTGGGAAAATAAGACAAAGGAGGCTGGGGCTTCTTTCACTAAAATCTGAATTTTGCAGTTGTTCCTTTCATTTTGACTCATCTCGTTTATTTTTTATTACTTACCCAAAGTTTTCCAGGAATGGATATGGAATTTGAACATGGAGTTTTTTTTGTTTCTCGAAATACCAGAGTTTTTTATTCAAAGACTCTCTGCTCTTGCCTCAGGGTATTTTTACATTAAAAAGGAGACAGATTTTGCTCCTGCCTTGCTGTACTCAGTCGATAGATGAGTTCGTTCCATGTACATTAGAAAATACTAGGATATGGAAATGGAACTGTATCTCTACTGTATACAGCATTGTACACTTTACACTTAGTTGGTTGGAGACTCTCTGCAGTCCCTGAGCTTTCAGTTTCAAAATCTCTTATGTAAATGGGATTTTAAAATGAACCACGAGAGAAATAGCTCCTTCCATATATGTTCATCACTTTTTGTTCATTTTTTACTCGCATTTCCCTGCCTGCACGGTTTTCAAATTTAAATACGCCTCTGGTTGAATATGGGAAAAAGTAATAGGAATATCAAGTAACAATGTAGCCCTCAATGCGGTCTCGCTCGTTCATGTTGAAGAAGAATTTTGAAAGAATGGGCTCCAGAAGAGCAGAGCAGACCTGGAACCGGAGCGAAGTTGACTTCAAACTTCAATCTGCATATTTAATATAATACTGATATGCAATGTTCCATGGTATGCCTCGCCGCTGTGTCCTACAGAACACAAAACACAACAATGACAAAAATCCAAAATTAAATTTTAAAGCGCACTTTGCATTCTAAAATCTCAACCATTGAGCTTACAATACATACTCATACAACACTTGATGAATGGCGTCTAGCGTCGTGCGTAAAATACCAAAATAATTTCATATTAAAGCATTGTTAAAGTAGATTTGCCTATTATTTTAAATGTAACCAGTAACCAGTTTTACCGTTTTTTGAGATTTGAGCTTTAGCTCACGTATCTGAGGGACGACGCGACGGTTCATTTAAAAATAGTCAAAATATGGACTAAAATATGAAACAGTTTCTATGAAAATTCACATTTAAATTTCTTATGATAAGATGTTTGGTAGAAGGTTCATTATACTAAATCGTAAAAACGCAAAAACATTTTAAAAATCAGCGTATTATAACTTGTCGCAGAAATTTTGGAGTTGAATCTTGAAGGAAGGAAAGTTTCAAAATGTGCCAAAATATCAAATACTAAACAAGGTTTCAAAATAATTTAAAAACTTAGCAATGCGCATCAAAATTAGAAAACGTGAAAATCTTCAAGTACATATCGATGGTTTAATTAAACCGCAAAAGCTCTGGTTCCGAGACCAGAGGCAAGTTTAAATCGTTGATATCTTAAGTTAGTTGGTTCAAAAATACGTTTTTTCACAATAAACCCTTCTCTACGAAGGATACACTACCAGATGGAAAATGGGAGATTAAAAATTGCAACTTCTAGGACGCATACAAACGTGTGGTAAGGTTTTAATTAGACACTCGTATACTGTATGAATCTCAAGGCGCCTGCTTTTTGGCATTTGCTAAGTCCGTAGTCCCGTATGATCTTATTTATGATTCCCCGAAATTCAATTCCGATTAAGGTTGGAAAACATCAGGATGCTTCTCGAAAACTAGCGCAGTGCTACAGTAGTTCACATTTATGTCTAACCAAGCTGTTATGCCTTCGCCTGGGCTGCTGCGTGTGTGTGTATGTCTCGAAACTTAGAATGCATGATATTCGGGTGTATATATTTAGAGGATTATGTGTCCCAGTGGAATGCAGACATTTAAATGGGCGTAGTTGTATTACAAGAACCTAGATCGAGAGCACGGGGAGTATTCGAGCCCGAGATGAGTTTAGAAATTCTAGCTGTCGCAGTTCAATTTCATGTTCCATGCCAAATAGAAATAAAGGGAAGAAGAGTGGAAGTGAGATGACTGCAATTCCAAACCGCCTGCCTGCTCGGGATGGATCTCAATTTGAAGCCAGCTACATTTCAATTCCATGCATTTAAAATTCAATGCAGATGTGGATTTTGTGAATTCACAAAAAGTGGGCACAAGTGAGTGAATCTATAAATGGATCTGGTATGAGATGGAACAGAGACCTATGGGAAATTTATTCCTCTGCATTGCATGTGGCTCTGTCGAGAAAATTGTTTTTTATAATGCGAATTCAATAATATCCTACTTCACAGCAGCAGGGCTCAGAGATCTCAAGTGGCCTGATCTGAGAGACCCTCCTGGAACTGAAATACGATATTGATTCCAATTCAAATAAATTCGGCTCTAATATTTTTCCTTTTGGGGTTTAGCCTTCAGGGAAATTCGTAAGTACTTTAAAACTTGCTTTGGAGTCCAGTTAGTGCCTGGGTAAGACTTTCTTTTAAGATCATGTTTTCTCAGATTTATTTTCAATTCGCCTCAGTCCCAAAGTTGGGAGGATGTCAAGGGAAGCTAAAGTGCTTGACTGATACGGTACTTGAGGAAGAAGCCCGAGTCCGGACCTGAAACCTGACTTGGACTCCACTCCAGACAGACCCAGGCACTTCAGAAATAGAAATTGCTGATTTATTTTTATGTAGTTGTACATATTCTATGGAACCCGTGTCCAAAGTTTGGGTTGGAATTGGTAGTAGCTAGTAGCAGAGGTAGTAGTAGTGCTCGACTTTTTTTGTAAAGGAGGAAATAGAGAGCGCATTATCATCAATTCATTATAAAGAAGTGCTCTTGAGAAACGATCATTTCATTGGGGACATCTCCGAACCAAATGGAACGAAAGTCTCTGTAGAATAAAAAATACAAAGAGATTGGTACACAGACGTGCAACCTCCGCTGGATTGCATAGTCTATGTAGCATAATGCAGTACAAGGAACGTTTTGTGTTCTTAGTGTATTTATAGGAAAGTATTTTTTCTAGAAACCTTTGGACTTATTTAGGCTTTCAGTCAGAACGTGTCCGGGCGTTCGTTCGAATTTAGCATTACATGTTGACAGTAGGTTGAGTATGTAGGTTTCAGGTTTCTAAATTCGTGTGTCTGCATATTTTGCGTTTGTCTAAAGACTTTGGATAATTTTGTCCTGATGAACCGAGTCTCTAGACTCAGCGTCGCTTCCATACAGAGCTGTTAGTTCGTATATGGAAATATGAAATAAGCTGCAGAGATGGGCAAAATCATTTGATTTTGAAGGCCAATGATTTCAAAATCATGATTTTGGGCTATGAAATGGTTTTAATTTTACAATTTGTTTTCTACCTTAGACGAAATTATTAATTTTGAATTCATGAATCCTGATTTTCGTATCACTTGATGATCTAAGATCATAAATGTTTTTCAAAATCCTGATATTAAATGAGGTATTTTCATTTATTTTAATTTCGTGATTTTTATATTGTCAAAAAGTTATTTTAATTTCGTAAATAATGATTGGCAGATTTTGGCCAATGATTTTTAAAATCAACATCTCACGATTTTGCCCATCCCTGTTCAATTGATGGTCTAACTCGCATATTAGAATAGAACCCAGTTGAGCACATTACCTGCTCTGCAGTGTTCCTGCCTGACTGGCTTCAACTGCAATGATTAGCGTCGGAGAGTGCTCTAAATTATATGAACTACAAACCAAATAATGTGCCCTTAATGCTTTCTCTTCTACGACAATCAGAAGGGTGATCAAATCTGAACTGTGGAAATGGACAAGCTTAACTCCAGCAATTCCACCAGTTTGGAATGGCTCAGGTGTACAACACACCTGAGACCGAAACTTTAAACTATCCCAATTTTTTAGCCACAGAAATTGATTTTTAAATTCACCCGTTAGAAGCAAGCCGAGGTGTGAAGAGGCTGAGACTAGGCAAAGAAAGCCAAGTCCTGAGAGACAAGTGTTCGATTAAGACTTGAGGGCCCAGGGCGACCACATAGGCCAAAATAGACATACATAGGTAGGCTGAGAAGTTTTATTTTGCTGCCGTATCCCATTTTGTTCATGCTGAATGCAGACTGGAGGAAGAGAAGAGAGAAGAAAATAAAAAAAACTCGGTTCGGGTGAGTAGAAATATCGATCCGAACGCTGCGGCATGAAACGAAAATACGGAGTGTGCCTTTACTACACTCCTACATATGTAGTAAATGCGTAGCGGCTGTCTGGGACGGAGAAGTGGAAGGAGCTATAGAGCTCGTATAGACGTTCTGGGGTCAACGTACCCGGGTTTCCTCGGATAATGGCACACTCCGACTCCAGTTCCATATGCACCTAGTACAGCCCTTCTTTCCCGGACCCCAGCCAGACACGAGCTGAGCTCAGAACGAGGGGAGAACTTTTTTTTGAGAGTCTCAAATAAATTCTGGCCTGGTTGACGCGAAGTCTGAGCTGAAAGTCGTTACTCTAACTAGGAATCCCGTATGCTTCACTATACTTCAAGCTACAAGCCAAGGGAGGATGTCGGTATTAGGAAATACAAAGGAATAACCCAGCACTCCGTCTCACCCTCCTCCTTCTGGAATGGAGGAATAAAAACCCGGTTCTTCACGCAGACCTAAGCCATGCCAGGATCGGAGTGAACGGGTAAAAAAATGGCCCGGGCGGTTCCACGAACAAGCTAAGACACATTGCTCTCCTCGGCTATTGTCGCGTGTAAAATATTAGGAGCCAACTGACATGAGTTAGGATGGAGGTTATGGGTTCATTCCTTGTATCCAATATTCTGTACCGGGCTCTCAGTAATGAAATAGTAAGATGGTTCAACTCGTTGGATTTGGATGAGATGTGAAGTAGTCACGGAAGGAACATTGGGAGGCGTAGTTGAAAGGATTAAAAAGTCCTTGCCTGGTTTGCTTGCATCCATGTATTATTTAGCAGTTAGGGTTTGAATTATGCGGAGTCCAGTCCAGGGCTGAATGTCGTATGCCCCTGGGGGGTTTCCAAAGAGGAATCGATACGGGAATAGTTGAGAATAGTTTGTGAGGAAGAAGAGTAGTAGAAGGGAAAGCGGATTTGAAGAGAGAAAGTGGAAAGTGAAAGTCATTATAGTGAGCCAACCACAGACGAGGAGAAGAAAGACGGATCAGAACCCTTATAAAACTTCATCTAATTTCCTTCACATGACGAAGGAGATGGAGACAGAGATCCGCGCTTTTCTTTCTCCGCTACAAGTTTAACTAGCTGCCCATGCTTCGATGCGAATCTGATGCACGGATCCGGTTTATTTATGAAAACAGTCTACGAAGACTGCAATAGCCCATTTGAATTTGCTTAACACGAATCGAAACTTCTTGGCTCGGGAGTCGCTTTAAAAAATATGGGTACCCGCCTTTATACTGCCGTAATTCATTCGTAAATATAGCCAAAAACAAGAAAGTATAAGCAGAAATGATGAAAATTAAATACATATATGTATGGCTATGGCATTTTCTCATCAGGAGAATGGCCCTCACGCCTTTATGGGGATAAACTGAGCTGGGTTTAACATTCAATATATCGTTCAAAGAAATAAATATGCGCTCCCTTGAATGATTTTAGCACGTTCGGTTGTGCATGATGTTGCATTTGAATTTGTTTATCACCGGGGAAATGAATGGCTTATTAATAAATTGGCCGTTCGTTTGACCGAAATTGGCTGCTAAAATACAAATTATTGAAGAAACATCTTTATGCCACCTGTAGTATGTATGTATTGCTTTTGGCTGTTTAAAAGTTCACTTTAAAAGATAATTAACAGCGCTAAAAGTATACAAGTGATAAGCGAGTAATTAAAGCGACCTCGTAGTATTCATTTCTTCGGCCAAATTTTGATTAACCAAAACGAGCGGCCACTTTAATTGATAGCCAAATAAAAATAATATGAACCCTCGGAACAAGTCAAGTGTCGGATTTGTGGAGTACCCAATTTCTGCGCGATTTCACATAAACAATCATGTTGATCAACTAATTGATTGGCTAGTGTCAATATGTCAACTCATTGATTAATAGAGCACATTCAGTCGATGCATCTCCCAATATTCAACTTGGCGTTTTGGGCATTGCTGCTAAGGCTTTGACCTGTTCCGTTTAATTACAGGTACAAAATACGTAGAATCATTGGATATAAGAGCATTGTCTATCATAGGGATTTAGACATGGTTTCACAATTCTACCAACAAAATAATTTTCAAAATTAAAATTTACTGAAATAATGTAATCAAATCCATACCGAATGCACGAAAAACGTATGGAACAAGGGCCGCGACACTTAAACTCGTGACATTAAAACTCGAGATAAGCGTATTATTATTATTTTTAAACTTTTAAATAATATATTTTGATTTCATTAAATTTTGGTTGTGCTAGCTTATATTTGCTCTTTCTGCGTGGAGGGTTTACCCTTCGCGCGTGTTGTATGGGACTGGGTTGGAACCAATTCATACTGCAGTGAGCTACACATAGGGAGAAAGTTGAAGTTTGTTGTAGGTTGAAAAGTAGATGAAGTTGAGATGCATGGATGCATGGGAGAGGCAAATCCGGAGAAAGTTTGCTTTCTCTCTACCTTTCTCAAATTGAAGTAATAAGGAAGCTGGAGCATCGTCCCAGACAGCTCGGTAAACGGATGTCATTCCACGCTCTATTCTCGACTGCCTCCTCCGCTTTCTCCACTCTTCCTCCTCCTGCTCAATAACTCTTTCTGCCTCACTGCTTACTTAGCTCAGGCTCAGTGTATGCTCCTCCTGGCACTCACTTCACTATTCGTATTCCCATCATTTTCCTCTCCAAGAATTACATTTCATGTCCTCAATTTATTCTTCAATCGAGCTTCTCTGCATTCCAAATTCTTAGCCCGAATGGAGAAGAATACGAGTCACTAAATCCGCTCATATTCGTAGTCCATGTACAAAGAAGCCCATATTCAATTTTGGGAAGTTCTCATTCAGCACGTGGGACATGTCCAATTTTATTCATGTTCACAGGCTATAGAATCTCCTGTACATGCTTGCTTTAGCTCAGAATCCATCACCATACATTTCTTTTATTTAAGAGTACACTAAACATGGGATTGCCTTTGATCATTCAGAGATACAAATATTTTAAATCACAAAGGATTCTGGAAATCGAGATATTGTGCATCGAACTTGACTTGTCCTCTATTTCCGGGAAATGGGAATGAACTCTCTCGTTGAGAACGGGTACAGCAGCGTAAAAGTTATTTTTAACATGATAAAATGAAACATGACAGGAATTGAAGTTTTGACACTGTGCAGTAGTGTGAAGATGTCCTGAGAAATGGAGAAATTCAAAAGTTTACCGAAGAACTTTTGGGATTTTGTTAAATCATGAAAGTGAAAGCGTATCATCCTTCTGCTGGAGAAATTCCGGGGTGAATGCCCTCTCGTTCCATGCTGTGCTATGCTACGCTTAACTTCCTCATACTTTCACCTTCGTTCCGTTCGTTCCACTTCCGAGTTCGGAATCTTGCACAAATTCTAACACGCCAACTCATTCGATCTCAAAACCTGAACAGTATTACTTTTTTATTATATTAAAATAATAACTTCAAACAATCAGAAAGCACAGGCTCTTGCACGTTGCATAACTGCTCAAATAAACGTGCCACCTTTGTGCCCATCGTGTTTTGTGCATTGAGCTCGAGTTTTCCTTCAGGTATTATTGTATAAGCTACCTGGTTGTGATTTTCCAGCTCGTTTTCAGAAGTGTATTGACGCACCAAGCAAATTGGATTCACCTTCGGCATGAGCTTGTCGTTAAAAGTTGGGTTGCATGTGGCACATAGGAATATCGTGCAGGTAGATGGCCTTCTTCAAGGAGATGATGTAAAAAACGTGAACCTGGCTGAATGCGACATTCACAGGCCATTCTTCTCTTCCATACAATTTTATGCTTTTACTCAGTTAATAGGATTGTATCAAGGTACTGGTTGAAAATTGTAAATGCAGAATTTGCAAACTACACTTCAAACCTGCCTCACACTCACACATACTTGGTATTTTCTCAATTTCCGGCTCCACACCTTTGTTTCATATTTTGACGCAGGCCTGAGGTCAATTCAAAAGTCAACAATCGAAAGTATAGTTCGTGTATTAAACAATTAATGATTCGGCTTGTCTTTTATTACGCGTGGCAAAAATGTGCCTAATAAAAATGCATGATATCGGTATTAAACAAGTCACAATGTAATTTTTTCTAAAATGATTGTAATTTTTGTTAATTCAAAAAGGACCATCTCAGTAAAAATAAAATATGACAAACATTTGAAAGATCCTCGTTCTAAACTAGGCACAAAAACTCATTCGTTTATTTCAATTTGGGCAAGCTTTTTCTACTTTTACACATCCTATTAAAGTTTTTCACACCATATTTTATAAAAGTTCCTTGTCAGTATTGCTGATAAATTCGGATCACACATGCCTGACGAATCTATATTCCTGTCCGATTTGCTCATAAAACAAGAAGTTGGAACGTGGATTTGAAACCGTAGAATCTTATTTCTGTGGATTGAATACTAAAATAAGTTCTTTCTTCTTCCAGCTAAATAAATTGCGTAAAGTTTCTTCGAATTGTTCCGCTATTGTTAACTTGGCCCAGGATTGGCCGACAGTGATTGATGTCAGTTAACAAGCACGTGCGTGTATTTCCATTTTCCAGCTCCAGCAAACTGATTGAACATGTCTGAATCGAAGAAATATGCTACATAACGGATATTCTCGGATTTGGTAAACGTGAGGGTAAAATTGCTCAATATAAGGAAATGGGATATTGCTTGATTAAGGTTTGGGTATGGCATTTGCTTATGGAACTGATAGCCATTTTTTGAATAAAAAACTGACAAACACGATATTCCAACAGTGAAACTCTGAAAACTTCTGAAATTAGGCAACGTAAAAAATCTATGTATATCTGGTTTTGAGCCTGACAAAGCCAGAAACCAAAAGAAGATACACAAAAAATTAGAATCATGTAATTGTCTGTGTTGGAATTGGAAGTCATTATATCTAGAAGCGTCTATATTTAGATTCCCTACTTTTATGTAGATTAGGAAGTTAAACAGAATTTTCCTTGTTTCCTATCCCGAATGACTTCGTCTACACGTGCTCATGTCATGGTAGGGGAAGGAAAAGCGAGGAGGCTAATAATAAGAGTGAGCAAGTAAATGCAGAACGAAACATGAACAGAAAGTCGGAGGAATTGAATATCACGTTGAACCACACCACAGCGTACTGCATGTGATTGTGTATCGTATAAGATCGGTACTGTGGACACAAATGTGACGCAAATTGCCGAGTTTAAAATAAATTAATTTGCATGCTTTATTGATCGTGGTTTTATTAATGTAGCCAGGTAGCCCTGGTTGAATTTATGCGGTTGAAACCGACAAACAAAAGTCAGTAGCTATTTAGTGGTGTCAAATTTCTAGGGAACGGTTCTTATGTAAAACATCATTTTTTCGGTAGCTTGCTGTAGAATTTAAAACCTAGGATCTCGGAGATTCATAACCCTTCTGGTTCCAATAACTAAATTTTACACAGCATAATATTGTTTCACGTTTGGAAGTTTTACAGCATATTTATATATTTTGACGTTCGTATTTTTAATTTTGGTGCATATTTTGAAAAATTTAAGCAAATTGTTGCCCTCTTATTGCATAACTTAAAGCTTTTGTAAAGTATTGTTTCAATTTAATGAAATTTGCATACAAAACATTTCCGGTCGTTATAATTCTGGGAAATTTTTCTTTTAGAATTTCAAAACCCATCTAAACTTGATTTTAATAATATAATCGCCAACCTTTATTTCGTTTTTAAACTTTACTGACTAAAATTCTTACTACGTTTTTCTTCTTTCAAAATTCAAATGCTTTTTTTCTGTACAAAATTAGTTTGCCCTGTAATGCATATTTCGACCATCTTTAGTACATACGAACCTTTCTTTACAATGTCTATTATCCAAAAAACTGAAATCTGTATCCTGTAACCTGTAACCGCTTTGGCCATGCAGAATTCTATAAGTACTTCCACTTTGTTTAATAATAGAAAAATACTGCGAGTGTTAGTGCAAATATGTATTATGTCAGAACCTTCAAACCCGTAATACACAGCTCATTATGGACAACAAACAAAGTTCACGTGCATAGCCAAACCACAGAAGGCAGGAATTAGCGAGAGTGCTTCCTTCGAGCTTAAGTACAGGAAAAGCGTAAATGAGCCTCACACGATTTCTCATCTCAAATATAACAAGTATGCAGATGACTGAACTACCTGTAAGGTACTGAAGGTTAGTCAGGCTGCATTTTGCATATGATCTTGAAGTCCGCGAGTATTACATTAGTGTTAAGGCAAGACGTGGAGTTAAATTGCAGTATTGTGTGAAACGAAGGTGAGAGGGAACTAAATACGGTAATTCTGCCGCACTCTCTGTATGTACATGCCCAATGCTCGTTCACGCAGTAGGAAACTCATGGTGATGGTAATAATGGACTGGGAACTATTGCTAATAATATAATGCCAGGTTTCTTAAAAGGACTAAATTAAGACGAAAATTGAGCTGAGGTGTGAAGTACGAACTCTGTTTGGCAAGTTGTGGAATGGAGATATTTTGTAGATAAGATACATTGTTGTACGCATGCAATTATGCAGTAGTTCCAAATGGATCCATTCATTTGGGCGTCCTTTAACCTATTTGAGTAGCCCTGTCACGAAACTGTCAATGACAACTGACATGTTATGACATATTTTGGTTCGGCTCTCCGTTCCGTTGTTTGCTTTGAGGAGGTGACCATGTAACAAATTTGAGGTGAGACCTACGCCTTTGAGCATATTTAAATTTCGGATGATGTCAAATACCATCTGGTACGCAGTCTTGAATCGCTTTTGACAGCTAGCTAATAAATATGTACGGAATGCCATTTTTTGAGAAACTAAAGAAAAATAGCGCGTTTTGCGCAATTTTTCAACGGTTTGCATATTATTAGTTGAACAAATTGCTGGGCTCTGATCTTTGAGCTGACTAAAGCACTGACGTGCATCAGTGGCTCACCTGGAGGACAGTCCACTCACTAAACAAATATGCGAATCAATTATAAACTAATCTCGAGCAAGAGTTACCAGATGAAGTATGACGTGTTTCAGATCCAGGGATGAAGTTTCTATTTATAGTTCGTGCCAGCGTTCCATCCAAGCTGGAGTGAAACGGAATATAAATGAAAGGTGGAATATCCCATTACTTTACAATGACCAGTTTACAGGTCCCAGTGATTGACATCAGTTCGCTCACGTGTTAAGGTGACTCGTGAATCAATAGAACGTTGCCCTGTCATAGTATAAAATGTCCATAATGTATGAGATTAGTTTTTCATAATGGCACGTCAGAAACCATTGCACATGTTTGGTTATGAATAGTAATTTCGTCTTTAGACGAATTATGTAATATATCCAATCATGATTCATATTCAAATTCATAACTTAGCTTCTATACTCGAATTATTGTCTGAAAAGCACGCGGCGAGACAGGCATGCATTTTAGCAGGGACATATGTATCTGTGTATCTTAGCTTCTGCCGTATTTTATTTTAATTAACACTTGACAATTAGCACTCATGATTTGGTTAGACATCCCAAAATCCTGGATAAGCGAAAATTTATATTCGCACAAAACCTTAAACCAATTTAGTGTATCTTTGACCAATACAAGGAATCAACAGCGCAATAAATATTAAAAAGGTTTTACATATAATTCTAAAGTTCAATAGTGCACACGACAGGATACACACGGTATCCATGCGCCTTTCCTGCATTTCATACATTTGCGGTGTTAGATAGCTCAATAACCCCTTCAAAGTCATCAGCATGAACTTTTGCACGTACAAAACACTACTAAAATCCCCATCTTAAACTCAATTTGCAATAACAGTAACAAGAACGTCAGGCCGTAGAAATAAACCACATATGTTCAACATGGAGGGTACATATAATGAGTGCAGTTTGCATTTTTTATATGACATCCAGTAAACTCCGCCGAACTTTTGAACCTTGCACTTATCACAATTGGATGGGAGGATTTAGCACGTGCTCTGCGTAAAGCTAGGCGTTAACGTGTTACTTGAGCTTCCGTTATGAAAGCGATATGGAGAAAATTGGCAAATATCATGGTTATTCCTTCTCATCAATTATAATGAAAATGGAACTAGCGGCATTTATGACCCAGATGATGCTTTCCAGCCAGCGTAAAATAAAATTCAATAGCATGCATATTTAAATCCAGAATATCAAAATCAAATGTCTTATGCAAAAGTCTCTTGAAAGATTTGATACAGTTTCAAGAAAGTAGATTCCTCCATCGGCTTTGATCTGCTGTGAGTCAAACATTTACTTCGCTAAGGATGACAAAAATAATGTGGAACTGGAGCATCATTATCATTAGATATCTCGTTTTTCTGATTCGATAAGGGTAAATATGGCCAATCTCCAATGGCACACGTGTTGTATGTATTATTCAGATGCTAAATTAAGCCAGGTTAATCCGGTAAATCTGCTTGACTGAGACCAATGTTCAATGTTCACATTTTGCTTCACGATACTTAGCATACGGGATGAGAATATATGAGCGTAGTTTTTCCTGGTAGTGTATATATAACTCCTGCGTCGGATATTGTGTTGTAACTCCAGTTTCAATACGTAGCAGAAACCAGAAACGGCAATACCAATTTGCGTATTAATTTTTCATCAAAACCAAATCATCATCCGTGGGCGTCGATTGCACGTTTTAGGATAAAACTGAACAGCAAACAAGTTGCTCTCTCCTCCATCCAATATTTAGGTGAAAGATGCATAATGTGTCTACAAATAGCCATATGATGTGCTATTTCTTCAGATTTGCACATTCGTCAAATTAGAAAAAAGTACATGTGCAAATTGTATGGCTTAATTCAGTCTGTTCGAGTTGATACAAAATTTTAGCCGTTAACAAAGGTCAAGGAACTATGCAATTCATATCTAATTTCTATATTATGTATTTAATAGCTCATTGTTTCAAAATATAACTAAATCACGTTTTTTAGCCTGGAGTTGATACTTTAGTAACAGTAATTTATAATTTAGAATACAAGGGTGGGCCACTCACTCTCAATTTCCCCAACTGTATTTCCAGGTGGATTGCAATTTATTTGTTGGAGAAAGGACATTCCCATGGACTAATGGATAATGGACATGCTTGTCGAGTGCTGTTTTTTTTTTCCATGGAAGCAGCAAAAAAATCGAAACGGGCTTTCATATTTATTTATGGCTTCGTCATCTATATTACACGGATTCGACTTGAGTACACAAAACAAAAGTTGTAGAACGTAGAAAACCGCCTGAGTCATACTAAAGTGGTACACTTCGTCAAGTCATAAATCCATTAATGATGGGCCAGCTCAGAGAAATCCATTCCAGGTGAGGTTTTTCCTACGAAACAGGAAGCGACTAAAATCAGTGCATGATTAGAGAGCAAATGTGAATTCTTTATCGTTCCTCATTCTATTTTTATGTGGAATCAATACGTACGTTGTCTATTTCGGTAAGCTCTCAGCCCAGTACTGGTGGAAAACTTGAACGGAGACAAATACTAATCAGTTTGACTATTTGCTCATGGAATGACACATGCCTCGACTTATCTCTCCCTGTACACGACACACGACGTAGTTTATCATTTTAATAAGTAATTAAAAAGGGGTTCGGGGCGGAGGGACTGTGAACTGAGAGGATTCTAAATGGATAAAAACATCGATAGTTGGATCAATAGCACTTTCCCATTGTATGTAGCTGGCTTGGGTAAACGACCTCTCCTCCCTCTCGGAACGTCTGGAAGCGGCCGAAGGCTATAGTACCGCAGACGAGACAGACATTTATATTCGAAAGCAGGAAGGAGCTCACTTATCAAGTGGCGCAAGGAGAAGATACTTATGAATAGAATAGAACAGCCTCCAAAGAAGACGCAGACCAGTTTTACAACTTTGTGCCGAAGAAAGTAGGCCTCAGCTTTCATCCTTTCCACTCCGCCGCTTTCTTTCTCCAGAAAGGAGATGGAACAATAAATAATTTCAGTTCAGACTTATTAATGGCTCTTCCAGTCATATATATTCAGTTAAAAACCCAGATAATGTTCCGGCTTCAGCCCAAACCCTGGTTTTTGTTGCATAGCAGGAAGATGGTTGCTCTGGAAGGCGGAGACTATGGGTGCGGTGCTTAACTCCAAGATTCCAAGTCCCAAACCAGACATGGCTTATGGCTCCTAAACTTCCTTTAGCCCAAAAGTGTTAAAAGGAGAAAGCTCTGGGACGCTGGAGGCTTTGTACGAAAATTCTATTTCCTCAGAAAGA
>JAQFYU010001064.1:0-16747 GCA_034694905.1 Ceratophysella granulata | reverse complement strand
TGGTGGGGCATTGACCAGGACAATTTGAATAAAGTAAAAGGAATTAGTTTTAGATTCCAAAGTCCAAAAGTCAAGAGATTCACGATTTTTAAGAGTAAAACTGAAAAACAGATCGTGAGAGACGAATTTACATTTGGCTGCTTCAAATAGGAGATCAAGTGCTCGGGTGGGTGTTCGGACTCTTCTGGACTGGAGTCAAAATTCATGAGATGGAAAATGCAATATTGGAATGGCCCACCTTGAACTCCGCCTGTTGCTCAATTTACTCTGACGAATAAAATACAGTGTAAATAAGTCACAAGGATTTTGCTCATTATAATGGAAATGTATTAAATTCCTTGGAAAGTCGTCAGGATTCCAATAAAAACAAATGACTCGAGCTGTCAAATCTGAAATATGGAAAATAAAATAGTTTCTTGTGCCAAAGAGAGAGTTTCTGTGCACAACGCATAACTGAAGTTAGAATGAAATGCTTGGCATTTGTGATCTTGATTGAATCGTTTCCTTCCAAAGAATGCATTCTGAAGCTCATCTCTTATCATTGGTTGTACAATACGTGTGTGTGCCTTATGCGGCGGTTATGCTGCACATCCTGAAATCCTGAATATGAATATCAGTGGAATGAGCATCTCGCTCGAGCAGAATTACGTTCCGTGGATCCTTGAGGATGGAAAGGCTCTTCTTTCCACAAGACAGCCTCACAATTTATTGTCATTCTGTTATTCTACACTGTACCACACACACACGTGTGTCCTGTTCATCACGCCCAGCATTGCCCATCCTCCAACCTAATGGTATTCAGGGGCGTGCTCCAGAACCCAACGCACTTCCGATGGGAAATATTGAATAACCAACGTTTAACCGCAAATCCACTTCATTCATTTCAATGCAAAGAGAGTCTACTTGGATTCTGTGTCAATATTTTCCTCAAAATTGAATAGTTGACAAGAAACTGCCCAATACTGCTGAAAACAAGAATAGGGCAGCTAATTCCAGTTTTTACCAGTTTAAAGCAGTACCAAGCAATAAACAAATGACGTTGATCTTTGATGTCGATTGATATTAAAAACCTGAGCTTTCCTTAATGTCTAAATCAGATTCGCGTAACTCAGGATCGAGCCCATGCTGATTCAATGTCCATGTTCATCTTCTCATGACATTCTCAAGGAGATGGAACATGGATCATAATGACATCTTGGTTATTTATTTCTGCGTCCTGTGGTTATTCGCTTGTCACCTCATGTCACTTCTCCTCGTCTCCGTTACGACGAACCTGACATTGGTTGAGAAGCACTCAAAGGAAATGGAGGACAATAGAAGATGATGGCCTGTTGCTTGGTAAACAGATCTGTGGTCGTCTATGCTAAGAAGGAATATTTTGACACAATGGAGTCTAGCTCATATTACGCGAATAGGAGCAAATACGCTGATTCTTAAGAAGCTTTAAAAATTCTGAAACGGGATTTTAGGAGAAACCTAGAAATTAAGCATGAATATTATGGATTTAATTCGGCAAGGTCAGAATGCGATGCGGTCAATTCAGGGCGAGAATAGAAAGCCCATTGCCAAACCAGACTGTGTGTGGTTGTGGTTCATATCTGCATTGAAGCGGAACGAGAAGACGTTCCATGACGTTAAAAGAATGGATGAAGAAATGACCAAAAAACGAGGGTTGCTCGTTGTTGTAATTTGATCTGTGTGTGTGGCAGACGTATTTTTTCTCCTCATCATCATTACGAGCTGAATGGAGATTCGCATGCAGGTGTAAAAAGACCGCATACGGTGATGCGAAGAAGTTCCAATAGGCAAATGTGCCCGAGATCACGTTCTTCCTATTTATTACACAAGGATTCATGCTAAGAGGAATTAGGCTAGGAAAGTACAGTACGTTGTGGCAGAAGTCTCCGATAGGATCAGCGAATCAGGCGTCATTTCATTACGCCACGCTAGTTTATGATTAGAAACACAAAAAACATCGGATCGTGAAAAATATAGAGTGTGACATTTAATCGGGTCTCGTCATCTCAACACGGTTTCTTGCATGTATTAACATTAACCCACACACGCTTTGTTGTCCTATTCCATCAGTGGACCAGATCCGTGTTCACAAATATCACCTGTGAGAAATTCAATCTCCTGCCTCCGTGCTTGGAATAACGGTTCTTTGGGAAGATGTTCTTCTGACAATCCGTTCGACATTCGACAGTCCACCTGATCAAATCAGACACAAGGGCTTTATTTATTGTACACGCAATTATCTTCTGCACACAACAAAGTAGCTGATATTGGGCATAGACCATGTCGTAGACGTTCATCTACTGGATACGAAAATTTTCCACGTCATAAATTCTGAAGTCAAATTGTTAAAATTTTGGGCTTTCAAATTAAGTCAATTAACAACATACGCCGCGGCAGAATGAGCTTCATATTTTTAATTCTAAATTTTGAAAACATTTTTTTAAATAATGGAATTGGGCAAATCGTTTAACAAACCGTGAAAGTTTTTGAAAGTTATTTAAAATGCACCAGCAAAGTATTAATTGTACAGTACTAGTATTTAATTATCCGCTGCAAGAACCATATAGGTCAATTTAACGCGTTTTAATTCTTCAAAAATTCTCAAAATTGACCAAAAATTGAATAACAACGACCTACAAAAACCTCTTCCTTACTGCAAGAAGGCTTCAATAAGCCGAAATTCCGCTCAGCCAAACTGATTGAAAAGACGCCTATTTGAAATCTAATTTAAACTTTTTTCAGGCCAATCTCAAAAATGACATCAAATACGCCGCATGGCTAAAGACATTACCATAATCCGAATCTACGACATGTTGAATATGTTTAAAAATTAGGAGTACTGTTTTAATTTGCATACGCATTAGCATTACACATGTTTTTATGGAAGACGCTAGACGGAAGCCTGTTTCGATTCGACATGACACATGACATAGACCTATTTATAAAGGGATATCATTACAGGCTGTTATTAGCCCAGACCAGACCAACACTGAATCAAGTTCAAGCTCAGGAAATGAAAAATGAGCCTCGTCTTCAATATTTAAACTCAGCCCTCACTGCATACCGCATCACAATAGTGAATCTGAACAAGTTAACACATATAAGGTGATGATAATATTGGAATTAGCATGAGATCCGATCAATACGGAGCCTCCTTCCTGGTTCCTCGGCTTATCCGAACTTCATCTCCGAAACCCGTGGCCAAACGCCATACATACCCAACCTAATGTACACAAGCACGTAGTACACCGGTCTCTAATTCTGTTAAGGTTATCAGGTGAGGCAAGGGCTATTATTACCCACTTCCCACACAAGGCGCAGCGGAATTCGAATAACGGAAAATTAAATCATTACCATAAATTATTCCTTTCATCAAAATCTCAATCGAATTTCGTTCGGTGCAAACTAAGATTCGGGTTCATTTGGTGTAAGGCTATATGCTTTGGTGGGGGATTTGTGTACAAATTCTGGTTGCACAGAAAGTTAAATTATGGTAAATTCATTTTTGCAAAAATATAAAATAAGTAAATACCAGAAATATCTTTTACCAAATTTTTTTGGTCGCTTTTTACGGGCGACCTCTGTTGGCGGAATAATTCAAAACCGGACGGATACATACATATCGCACTGTAAATGCAACGTTTTGTGGAAGGAGACATACTGAAAGAGCATCTTTATTATTGTGGACAGAACGGTATTTTGGTCCTAATTCCTTTTGATGATCTTGATCTTTGAATGGACAAGAGAAGCCGAAGAATAGGCGGAAGTTGCGTAAAAGTGAAACCGCAGAAGAACACAATGAGGAATGAATGGAAATTGCCGAATAGAAGCAAATGAATAGAATTAGACAAGAGTGGTAGGCATAGATAGCTTGGGTGACGGAATACAGAAAGCGAGTGTATTTCTTGTGTGAATGGCGAATGCAAGGGAATGTAGCGTGAAATGGGTGGGATTGTGAGGAGAAAAGACATCATTGATCATGTAACAGGACATTGGGAATTGGGAATCCACTATTTACTGTTCCTCTCTGTTTTGACCATTTTGAGAAACCCGAATCTCCTTTTCACTTTCACCGTTGGACCGGAATACTCAAGACCTTGTCCTTTGCGGCCGGAAGACAGTCTCAAGTCCTTTGTCACCTTCTGCTCCAGCGTGGGCTGGACTTTCTGTCCAAATTACCAACTTAATGAACATCCGCTCAAATGTACCGTATTCCTGTGGAATGACTAATTGTGCAGGCTTTCTTTTTGTTCGTGTGTGGGTGTCGGAGCAGAGTAATGGCTTTTTCAGCTCTGATGCGCCCATTTATTCAGATGAACACATGCGTTTTCAGAATTTTGAAACTGGGGTCATTTTTCAAAATCTTAAAATATTATTAAACGTAAATTTGCAGTTTTGCATTACTAATTCGATCATCACGGAGAGTATATGTGTCAAAGTATCTGTGAGCGGAAATCAGCTGGACTTTGCCATTCGACAATTCCTTAAGAATTTATTTGTAAAATAGCTATAACTCGTGAATGATACTTAAACGGGGGTTAATCAATCAATCAATCAATCAATCGACATGAAAAAGCTAAAAATGCCGTAAAATATCTGCCAACGGTTTGCATATAATAACTTATAACCCATTCCAATCCAACAAACCAATTGTTTCAACGCAAGAACCAGCGAAAGTGATCAATGCCATGTCAACATTATCACACTACTTGCGTTTTGAATTTGAGCATTTAAAAATGCATTGAATGAAAATATGTTCGACAATTTCAATTTATGCAGATTATTACTTAGCACTGATGCACACCTCATAGTCATATTACCTCAAAAACATAAATGGGGGCGAATATAGAGTTGGACCAAAATAATTGCCCCTGGACCTGGATGTGTAAAATAACTACAACAACGCATATGCTGGCACTTTATTCATGAACTTTGTCTTGTCTTGTACTTGTATGTATCCAATATATTTTTATTTAATTCACCGCTTTAGCATCGATTCGTCCGGCTGACTGAGACGGACACAGACGCGTAGGTGGGCAGACAGATCTGATTCTGCGAAAAGCTTTCACCCGGTTTACAATGCACGTCCGGCGGCTGAGCAGCAAGAATTCTACTAAATACAATAAACGGGTCGCCAAATGCAAGGTGCAATGCGCGTTTAGTTAGGAAACTAATTACACGTTGAACATCTAGGAATTTGCAGACTGTAGATTGCAGATTGCGTTCTGTACTACTGTTTCATAGCTGTAGATTAGACGGGAGTTTAGAATGCGTTGAAGAGATGTGAAGAGCCGGAGAAAGATGTGTTTGAGTGTAAGATCTCCTGCTCCGACTCGGAGTTCCTGCTGCCTGAGTTCCCAGAAAATCAATAGGGACTTTGGTAGAGAAATCAATAGTTTGGTTAAAATGTCGTTCTACCCTCAGTTCTACTACCCGCCCCCATCAATCCCCGCAACCTTACTCAATATTGAGTTAAACTTAGTTTCCAAAATCCGACCGTTAAGTATCCCGTCTCCTGTGTCCTACACCTACTCACCGCTCGAGTACGCCTACGAACCTCATTCCCACTATGTACACAAGTATTGTCAAGGTTACAAGAAGATCCTGTTCCTCTCCATGAATCCAGGGCCTTGGGGCATGAGTCAGACCGGCGTGCCCCTTGGAGAGGTCAATCTGGTCAAGAACTGGCTCAAGATCGAGGGCAAAGTGGGCAAACCTGCCTTGGAGCATCCTTCTCGAGTAGTGGAAGGATGGAACTGTCCCAGGTCAGAGGTCAGCGGTCAACGGTTCTGGTCATACTTCAAAGACTTGTGCGGAGAGCCTGAGGTCATGATGCGAGATTGCTTCGTTCACAACTACTGTCCTCTCGCCTTCATGAAGGTGAGGCGATTGTGTTTACACAATTTCGAATTTGTATGATGTGTGATGTGTGATGCGTGATACGCATAAAACAAACTGCGCAGAAATTGTTCCCTATCATAATAACTCATTGTGCAGTTACGAAGAACTACAATAAATCGCAACCTTACATTGCAGGACGCAGATACAACTAGCAAAATCTTAAAGCTCGTGATTTCAAATGGCTGGAATCATTCTCGTATTGGTTGATCTTGATCTTACACAATAAAATTGAAAACCATTGTATCATCTTAGCTATGTGTGACCAAAAGTTGTCTGATGTGAGCTATCTTAGCGTGTATATTATTTCAGCCGCACGAGGATTTTACGGCTACGGCGCGATTTGAAAGGAGTCTGGATTATAGTGGCGAAATAGCATCGCAGGAATGAACCATTTGTTGCTCTGTTGCTAAATTCAGTTTATGCGTTACAGGATTCGGGCCGGAACGTGACGCCGCCAGAACTGAAGGCTCGTGAGCGTAACCTCATTTTCACAGCGTGTGACGCTGCCCTAGTTCAAGTGATCCAGTTGCTCCGGACGGAACTCGTGATCGGCGTTGGAAAGTTTCCACAGGCGAGGACGCAGATTGCGCTGCAGCAAGCAGGCGTGAACAACGTACGGGTCGAGTCAATTCTCCATCCCAGTCCCGTTAATCCCACCGCTAATAAGGGATGGCGGGAAGTGGTGCACAAACAGTTGGGCGACTTGGGCGTGCTAGGCGAATTCTAGCTTGTAATCGTATTTGTAAGCAATGTTCCTTGTTATAATGTTATATCTCCTTTAAATACTCTTATTATTAACAATTTAAAAATAGATCGCAATTAAATTCAACGCTAATTCAAAGTACAAGCTGTTCAAACTTGGTACACCTAATTTCTTAAATGAAAGTGTGAAATCCAGAAATCATATGGCTTTGATTGAGTCTTACCGCAAATAGAATCGGTTTTCACCGCCAAATTAACGAGTTTGACTGGAGAGTCACTTGATCATCCTAATTAAAATCACGCTGCAATTTTTTGTGAAGTTGGCCTTGCCAGGGGTGAACCCCAAATATTAACTAACCTAATGCCGAAAATTAAAAGAAGTTTATAGCCTTACTTAACTAGACATTATTAGAAGTTAATCGTGTTTTGTTTTGAGGTGAAACTAAAGTGTTATAAGCCAAAATCAAATCATAAAATCCAGAATTCGACAGATCACCCGCTATAATTTATAGGGTTGCGTACATGCTGCACATTCTGTTTCCGCTTTGGGTCAATTTCAGAGAATGTTAAGCCTTTTGAGGGTTAACGGTAATGGCAATCTTAGTGCACCCGGTTGACGTCTGCCCCGTGTCGAGCTTCGTCCTGTCAATTGAGGTTCTGAAGTTGAAGTGCAGTTTGGGCACAGATGTCTCCGAGCCATGAGCTGAGGTTGATCCTAGTTAAATCCTTGGCCCTATCGAACATTCCTTCAACTCGTCTCAAAGATCGTATGGAACGGAAGTTCCTTCCTCCTACGGAGATTACGGGAAAGTAGAAACGCCTTTTCTATTGAACACAAGACGGGCCCAAATATATTAGCCTTGTGGAAAAAATTTCAATTAAAATAATATTTATAGCTTAGACCATTAACGGAAATTATGTCAGGAATTGCGCCATCGACAAAAACCTTGGAGACGAGGCTGATTTGGAGGAAATTGATGACAGAGGCGACTGAAGTCTAAGTGGTTCTCAGAATGGACATCATCTTGAGCCTGAGACCTGTCACTTAAGTCAATGGAAGACGTCCACTAGTCTGCCAGAAGCCGGATGGAACGACACGTGCGATCCACACTGCCACGACCCACGGGTGACACATTACTCCAAACTTACTTTATTCTGACACCAGCTGAAAATCCAACAAAATGAATTGACGCTCTGTGTGGAAAAGCCCAGAATCCGTTATGTTCAAGTGGAGTTCAGACCGAGATTTCAGGTTCAAGTTCAGGTCTGTTAAAGAGGTCATAAATTGAAGTTGAGCTCCTAGGTGCTCCATGCTTGGAGTATTGTGTATGCTAATGAAACATGGCTCACATGGCGTAGATCTCCTCCTAATTCATGTACGCACTTTTCTTGTTCAACAACATGATTTACGCACCCCATTCATAATCCCTAAATGGACAATAATTGCAGTGATAAGAACCAAATCTTCCACTCCACCTTGTCTTGGCTCCACGTCTTTTAACACGAGCATCCTCTTTGGTCTGGTTAGGTGGCTGGTCATCTTTTTACATGGTTTCAAATCGAAAATCAAGGTCGGGTTGTAAGAAATTGATTCGCATTTCCTATGTTGGCAAATTCCCATTTGCCAAAAAAATTAGTTCAGAATAAATTTATTTAGAAGCAAAAAATCAATTCAACTGGCAACAAATCAAAGCCGCATTTGACAAACATCTAATTTACGAAAGGGAAACCAAAATTCGTCTCAATGTTTTAAAAAATTGGCCTGGTAAAAAGTTTAAACCGAGAAAGCCAAAATCACCTAAAGTTTAACCTTGATTTGTAAAATATCGTGCATAGATTTAAGTAAAATTCTGAAATAGATCAAATACTGACATTTTCGTGAAGCCAATTCAAAATGATCCATATTTTAACATGAATGAATGCCAAACTTTTGGCTCCAACTGCCTCTGGATAGCCCTGGATGCTGTCTGAAGTGCGTAGGTTCCTGCTAATGTTAATAATGGATCCTGATTGGGGAAGAATGGAAGTGTCTCAATAACTCATTGTATGATAGCCTGGAGTCATTTCCCGCCTTCCTCCCAATGAACCTGCTCCTTCACGTGGGTTTAATTGGGTTAAATCAATTATTCAGATTATTCCACGAATATACAATACAGACAGAGATGCTGGGATAAGCAGCAATACGCATGGTGCGTCTCATTCAAACTGATCTCTCTTCAAGTAGTTGAAACCACGCCAAATGGCTCCAAGGTTCTTGAGATGAGTTTTGGGTAGTTTGAACAGGTTGATGAATAGGAAGTGCCACGTTTCTGACCTGTCGTCATTAAGACCCACTGCTCAATACAATTTAATTCCTTTCTAATGATATGCACTCCTGGCACTGGGTGTGTGTGAGTTTTCAACCTGTGCTTTAGGTCCACGTCCACGCATCCTCTATCCTCTTACGCATCTGTTTATGGTACGGGATCACAGGTGAAACTTTGAACTCGTTCTTGCATCTTGTGGTCAATTACGATTTACGATTTCCAAGGACGGAGGCCGGAATCTGTGTTTTACAAATGCCATATCTAAAATGTAGCTTAAGTTCCCTGGTTTTGATGTGCTCTAAGTTCGATTTTCGAGTGAATTGGGGTGAAATCTCTCAATTTTGGTAATCATCTACACGGTAATTTAATATGAATGGTTCAATTCGCATTATGCATGATGCATGATTGCATTAGTGCGTTAATTAATTAAATTCCCAATTCATGGCGGAAACCGATTTATGAAAACCAATATTCCGCAAGTGTCGAAGATCTTATCGCTTCTATATAGTCATCCAATTTAACTATTAAGTAGAATTTCGGTGGATAATTTTTACAGTTTAAAATGTAAATTAATTTGGTGGACAAAATTTTATGTGACGGCGGGGAGGAAAATTATGGAGCTTCTTAAAATATTGCCATTGAGCCAAGATTGACCTGAAATTCTTAATAATTCCAACAATCATAAAAACTGGGCGAACGTGTTTTGAATTTTCAAGTGCCATGGCACGCCAAATGGACATTAAACAGTCACACATTGTTAGATTGAAGAGGAATTAATTTGGAGTTCAGACACTTGTTTCAAGATTAAATGTCGTGTCGTGTGTGGGTTGGGATTATTTCAGGTTTGAGCTGAGTTTACTGTCCAGGTTCAGGTTTGACGGCTGGTGCTCGGAGGAAGGTCAGACAAGGTAAGCAGGAACTCGTGTTGAGGAAGAAGTCAAGAAAACCTGAAAACTAATCGATGTTATGGTATGGTGATTCCAAATTCTCTGAAACCCCATTATAAATAATACCGCCTAATAACTCTGCTACCCTTTTGCTTTCACTCCACTTCTTGTCATGCCAAGTGAAGTTTTTAATGTATTTACGAAGGCCGTCTGACTTAAAGACTCCTGAGTCCTGAGCAAGGTTAGGTTTACACGATATTCAAATGGCTGAATAGTTAAGTTTGCACTAAGAACACGAAGCCGACGCCAAAGATTGTTTCCTCCCAATTCATTACCATGAATTGGCATCAATTTCCCGCTGAACCTGAAAGAACAAATTTAGGTGCTAAATGTAAGCGTTTAGATTGCCTGGTTTAGTTTAGAACTGCTAGAAATTCCTTGAGAATATAGAAAATTGATGGTTAAAATCAAGGTTTTGTTGGTTGCTAGGAAACCGGAGTATAATTTGTTAATTTGCTAAAAGGTCAAATGGGTCTCTAAAACTCGATACCATTATAGATGTGGGTTGTGGGTTTCAATCGGTTTTCCTTTTAAAATCATTCAATTTAGGCCCATTCAGGTTCGAAATTTCCAGGTTGTTGCAGAAGTCAAAATTAGGTTTCAGAAACTATCATTAAAATATTTTTACCAAGCTAAGTCAAGAATTATGAAATTCATGAAAAATAAATCGAATAGAATAAATGGTCAATCTTAAAAGTCTAAGCTTGATTTTGAGGCTCAAGACTCAATCTGGCTAAGCTTGGACTTTTGGGGTGAGTGAGTAACAGGTGGCGAGCCTAGATCTAACTGACCCAACTTTCTTAGACGGAAGTCTTGAAGGATCAAAGCGCGAGCCAAGAAGGCAAAAAGGATGAAGAAATAACAGGAATAGAAGCCTGGGTTCATTTGGTTCAGGAAGAACTTGTTCAAGCTCAGTGAAATTATGATAACCTTCTGGCACGTTACACGCAACATGCCACACTTGTGTCCTGGCATCACCCTAACTTTAAACAGGAGTTCCGGAAACGACAAATCACCTCCAACCCGAAGTACCCCCGAAAAATGGAACAAAATAATAATTGTATTTGGGTACTTAAGGCCTCACTTGAGGCTGGAACTGTCCAAGTCTCTCTGAACCCTTTCCACTCAATTACTTACTTGCTTTCCAATTTACGACTTTTTCGAGGCACAAATTGATCCTGCTGCGAAACAACTCAACAATACTAGTGAGCATCATGTCTTCCACGCTAAGAAATCATGTAAAGACATTTTAGTATTTAGTGTTTCAGACATGCCCCATTCCGTAGGGTGCGCTACTCTTTTTTAATCTCGTCTGATCTGAGCCTTTAACGGCCCAAATAATTTTTATCTATATTTTCTTCATTGTCTTCTTCTAATATCGCTTTGCTTCTGTCCGGTTTTGAAATTATCGACCGTCATCAAAATCTAATATGCCGCAAAATATTTTCACCAGACCACATGCAAACTCAAGCATTCCGCCGCTTAATGCTTGAGCTTGAGTTATCACCTCGACGACGCATAAAAATACGAACGGGGCAACCTAAGATTCGGTCCCATACCGATTTATATTAAGCGCTCATGAGCTCGTGTATTGACGAAAAGGAATCATGCTCTTCGCGGAATCAGAATGTGACCATTAGTTCTGTGTTCTGTGTTCCATTACAACGTACAGCAATAACCTACCAGTGCAAGGCGTTGACTAAACCGGTAAGCTAGTAAATAATTTTGAATTGGGATATTTTGAGTTTCCGAGGATCATATGGTACCAAAACAGGCATCATCTGCACTCAGTAAGCAATAAGCAACACAATAGCACCTCACTTCATAAATATTGTCCTAATGCAACTCTTTATGGGAAAAGGCGTTAAGGGCACCTTGTGTTCCGAGCTCCATGACAGCTCCCTCCGCCTAATACCCGGTAATAACCCTTGATCAATGGTAATGGAAAATTGAGTCCGTTAACCCTCTGCGAAACCAGGCGGTTATTTATGTGAAAGGTGAGAGCGGAAACGAAATCGAATTGTTTTTCGGGAATCATTCACAATGGAACTTGGTACATGATGAAGTGATGATTTGATAACATGTGTTGTTATTCAACTAATGGGTGGTGGTTCCTGGATGAGTGGATGCAAAGCAGGAGTCCCTTTCCGGAATCCCTGTTTCGTTTGTCAAGGGATGAGACGGAAGTGGGAAGCTATGGACGATTACTGGACAAACCCCAGACGCTCAGCTAATTAATCACAACTTCCATTCAAACACCCACTCCATTACGCGTAATGAGTTTCGTTTTTCAGTGTTTTTTGTATTAGGGCAGGTAAATTCAAATACTTAATTTATTCCCGTGACCGTGTCCAAATACTCTACCTTCTAATTGTTTTTAATGCTTGAATAACGAATTACGAGGTGAGGGTGCATCATCTGTGAGCCGTGCACTGAAGTTGCTTGGGATTGGGGTATATTGAGACGAAGTTCATCGGGTGGTGGCGCAATTCATTATGGATATTTAATTCAAAATTTGGAATCCTTGTCTTGTCGCTGTTTCTTTGTTTACTTATCGAAATTCTATCAATTTTTCTAAAACTTATCGTCAATTTGTAGCGGATCCGAAGAAGTTTTAAAAATTCTGAGAATCATCATTTCATAGGGTAAGACAAACTGTTCTGAATTCATCTAGTATATTATTGTTTCCGGTTTAAACAATAAAAATCCGGTTACATCTTCTACTAAATGCTCTAGTTCAAGATACAAAATTCGGCATCCTAAAATACAAATTCTACCCCATCCACACCAACAACCAACTTTGTGTCTGTGTCTCATTCAACGAAGCGCTTTCAGTTCAGTTTTGTAAAAAGAGTAAAATCTAGGTCACCAAGTCCTGTTCATTCTTATGTAATCGAAGATGGTGATGAATTAAAAAAATCTAAATCAGGTCACAGGTCGTTGTCCCTATTCAATGTACAATGCTATTTACATTGTGTTTGGTTTGAACTGGTTCGTTTCAGACTACGTTCCATGCAAGTTGAAGAAGACTGGAAGGGGGTTAAATTAAGGAAGGAAATGCTGGCCTGGTTAAACGTGAAACTCCGTCTGGCCCTTCTTGCTCCCTTTAAGGATCTCTTGATGAAAAACAAACAAGCTGAAAGAAAAGACTTGAAATGAAACGGAAAGGAGTTTTTTTTCTGTTCAAGTGAGTGAAAGGAAAATATTGAATGAACCTCGTCTAAATGTTTAAAAAATGTTTTTTCAATTACGTTTCAGTTTTACCTACGGAGTTCATTCCATTATATGAAAATGGTTTCGTAAACCTGGAAAGCATGAAGTGTCCTCGTACTTAACAAAAGCCATTTAGGAAAATGTTGATGCAATCAGGTCTGGCTCTCTAGTCTCTGAACCAAATCACAATTAGTCATTTCTTGGAGCAGACGAATTGGAAAAATGTCCAGACGAATTAGTTCAGAATTCAGAACTCAAGTCACTCCAATTGGTCTCAAGTTCCAGTGGCAGTGGCGTAGCTCCAGAGACTAATGCTGTACACCGTACACCTCAGTCCAAGATGTTTGAATGGAAAGAACGCTTGATTGCTTCCAGTCATTCCAGGCTAAAGCCTTTTTTTCCATTAAGGTAAGCTACTACTGACTACGGTTGAAATTAGGATCAACTCAAATATTGTAGTCTTGATTGTTTTGGGCTGGAAGATGGTCATTTGGGTGTCTGAGACATGTTGGTGCATTTCCTTTCTCAGTTTTCCAAGATTTCCTTCTGTTCTTGGAACATTGTTGTAACACAATACTTGGGTTGGGTCTGGTCTGGATATAGGAAGATTGGTACTGGTAGTTTGTAGTGCTACTATTATTTGTACGAGCCATCTCAGGATTCCCAGTACGGGGCCCAGGAGAGAAACTTTTTTGTTGAATGAAAAGCAGAAGTGGTTGAAAGGAAAATCTAAAAAGGTCTTTTTCTGTAGATTATTGGGCTCAAAGGACTGACTGGGTCTCTGAGATGGTTCAACAGGTGTACTGGTGTATTTCGTGGGTATTACTGTACTGGACTCGTATGCAACAAGCAAGTTACCTTCTTACCTGTGTTACTCTTGTCCAACCAACCCCTGACCTCATCTCGTTTCACTCGGATGCTGGGAACTGTGAACCTACGCCTCAGATTTGACTCAATCTAGTTACATCGGATGTATGAGATGAGGGCAAAATATGGAAAGTCTTCCCATGGAAATGCATGGGAACTTAAAACAACCTTGGATCTTTCACCCTTTCTCACCTTATGATGAAGATGTCATGCATCGCTAAAATTGAGGGCATCCAGTGACAAATGTCACTGGAAATGAACTGCATTTGAACTGCAAATTATGAATTAAATTAATGGAAAGGCGATTTTTGAACGGATTCGATTAACGGTACAATTTTTGATTTGAATATTTAGTGAGACTCTGAATTTCAAGATATCCATTGCGACAAATGGTCCTGCTGGATTTTATATGTCAGTATAAAAGCGAAGGTAGCGAAATCACCAGTGGCAAAAGTTGTCAAATTCCAAAATTACCGAATTTACGAAATATTTGGTGCCATAAGTTGTTAGTTTGGTCTACTTTACACCGCTGACGAAAAATATATTTCGTTACCATTGAATCGATTCATAATTTTTACGTGAGAAACGACAAGCAAGGCGAGTGTATGTAAAGCCACAAAATAACAGTTTAGCGATGAACTCAGCACAAAGTTGAATCATTCGAAACCTTGAGATCTATTTACTACTTTTCATGTGTGGGGTGTGGGTAACTCAATTCACGCGTCCCTTCAGACTCGAGAAAACTTGCCACGCTTAAGATGTTTAGAATCGGCTGGACAGAAGAGAAGCGGTTTCTAAGCACAATACCAAATCAGATGTAAGGTCATTGCTGGCCACTTCAGTCTGATCTTCATTCATTCTCCTCTGTGTGACCAAAACCTGGACTCATTCATTCATGGAAGATGCAGGGTGAACTGTAGGAAGATGCTGGGAACAAATGGCAGAAAGGCCAGTTTTAGGGAGGAAAGTGATATTTCCAAAGGACCCGATCTGTGGGAAATGATGAGTTGGGGTCGGAGTCACAGGTGCTCTCTCACCTCTGTCAGGATTAAGGGACAAGGACACAGTCCAGCTCAACTCCCTTTGGTCTCACTTCTCACACTCCACGTGAATCCAGAACCGCCATCGGAGGTCCTAACGGAATCTCCAAACGAATAAAAAAAATTAGGACTTGGGTTTATTTGGGGCACTTCTGGGAAAATATCAAAGGATTTTGAATCAATTGAAAGAAATAAAACCGGATTTTTATATGACACTGGCAGCTTTGTCAAAATTATATGGTTCAAACATTTAAAAACCGTAGTTTTAAGAATAGCCCAGTAAACATATTATTTAAACAAATTAGGTAGGTAATAAATCTTTAAAAGTTTATTAGTTAAAATTATGTTCCCACTTCGTTAGTTATATTTCGTGATTCGTGACCGAGTTCACATATGTATAAAGAAACCTCAGTAGTGCTATTTGTTATTTAAGGATTTTGAGGCCACTCCATGCAAATGGCATGCACTGAAGCAACAATTTTTGTGCGTGCGTAAAAGATATTTAGACAATTGCAATGTACAAAAATTCAACATTCTACCAATGTACAAAAGTTGACAAAACCGAAATTCGTGCTGTCTTTTTAAATGTTACATTTTTAAAATGTGCATAAAAATTGAGCACGAGGGTACACAAGTTGCCATAAGTTCCCAATGGTCTAAATGATCCGTATGATACCCGGGGTTAACCAGATCCAAGCAGGTACGATAAATTAGAATGGATGGAGCCTAACGGGTTATTTTGATCAAAAGAGTTGGGAATAAAAATTTGGGTGAGAATGTGGACGGAAATGGTTTAGAATTGAGAACAAAAGGAGTCCTGGGTGCTCGTTCCGTTAGACGATCCTCAGGAAGAGATTATATGCGTCTATTTATACAAATCTCATCCCTCCTGTACTACCAGGAAGAAAGGGTTAGTGCATTTTTAGCCTTTCCCTTTTCCTCAACCTGGTCTTCACTCATCTGCTGAGAATTCTCAATTAAGTACAGGTACGAACCGTTTCTTTGATCCATTTTTTAAAAAATTAAATAACATGTACAGTTTTTTTGCGTCCTTGAATACAAATGAGATGAAGGGATCTGTGTGAAAGTGTTTTCTATTGGGATTTCGGTAACGTCCCTTCCTGAACCTTGTTTTACAGTTTTTACCCCTATTTGTAAATTTTGGGACGAAAGTGAAGATGTTTTTTTTGAGAATGAGCTCAAATTACGAGGTGAGCCAGATAACGGAAGAACGGAACTCCAGCCTTGGTTTTTAGAAAAATCTGTGTTTGCATTTCATCTGTTTCTTGTGATTTGGCATGAGAAGACAATGGTTATGAAAAGAGCAGTGGCTCCAGCTCGTCGTAAAGACTGTTAGGCCTAAGCGGACTTAAAGACTAAACACAAGTGGTTCGGTTTACTCGTCTGCTCGAATTGATGAGATCCGTCTGCTCCTTCCGAATCTGTTTGAAATAATGGGGATGAATCGCGTGGCAGATTTCGGCTGAGTCCAGCAGATGCGTCCAAATGTTATTAACCCTTTCTCTCCACGGATTAGAACTTAGAACTTGGAACTATTAACATGAAACTTGGAGAGGAAACGACTAATCTTGAGGAGGCTGCTTTGTGGATTTACGTGTTGAGAGAAACACCTTGCACTGCTCGGCTGGATCATGGCATTTCATCATTTGTCTCTTAGGATTAAAGATTAGGATGGATGGAGTTAAGCAGACCTGCTGCAGACTACTTCAGTTAACAGAATAGGATTAACAGT
>JAQFYU010001063.1:0-16751 GCA_034694905.1 Ceratophysella granulata | reverse complement strand
CACGTTTTTAACGCGGTTTACATATAAATGCTCTGCTTCTATGGAAAATCTATTAAGCATCCGTTCATACCATGTTATCGGGTCGGATCGGCAATCAGGACTTTATCGAAATGTTGTAAATGTACCGAATAACTTGAATTTGTGTGCTTCTGCTATCCCTCGGACATTCGACCAGACAAAAACAGTTCAAATTATGTTAATGAGACAGATGAAGGGCAAGAGTGCTGCTTTTTATGAAACCGTCAGACTCCAATTGGAAAGAACGTTTTTGGTTAAGTCACAGAAAGAATTGGAATTTTTTCCTGAAGATTCCGAAGACATTGCATCGAGTGGACTCTTAGACAAGTACATCGACAGGGGGGATACAATGGAGAATATTTGCCTTGCTGAGGTGGCAGCCTGGTATGCACTTAAAAAGACCAGCCAATCAACGACGGCTGTTGTTCTACGATCCTTGACGGTCTACTTGGTTCGACGAACAAAGCCGAAGATTATCCGCTACAGAAACTACGGAAAAGAGGTTGACCCGCAAAACTTCTATAGAGAACAAGTGATGCTGCACGTACCTTGGAGGGATGAAGGAAAAATGTTACTCAATGGCAATGTCGAACACATCTACAGACAGAACATCTTGCAAATAGAAATCGAACTTTCAAAATACTCTTCAGCTGCAAATACTGTTAGCGACATCATTTTGCACACCTTGGATAACTTTGAAATTGAGAACGACGAACCTAAGATGAACGAACCACTGGCTCCTGATCTTGAATTTATGCACGAAGAGGGCCTCGTTAGTGACTTCATGCGGGATATTGGTATTGATAAATCAAGTTCTAAGATAGAACGCTTCCTCTGCCCTCAGTTGAACGACGACACAAGTTACAACCTAATGATGAGAACTTTGAACGAACTGCAACGAAAAATATTGTTGAATATGTTGCACCTGAAGAAGACGAACCAGCTGCCATTCTATCACTTCGTCTCAGGCGGAGCTGGTGTCGGGAAAACACATGTGTTTCTTGCTATTGTTCAAACATTATTGAGATACTTCTACAAGCTACCAAATCAAAACCTGAACAGTGTATTTGTGCTCGTCTGCGCTCCAACTGCAAAAGCTGCTTTCAATGTATATGGGATGACACTTCGTCACTGCTGGCGACTACCACCGAATCAATATTCTGGCAATTTGGCGCCATTAGATGAAAGTAATTGCAACAGCCTCCGAGTCAAATTAGCCAACCTTCACCTTGTCATCATTGACGAATTATCCATGATGAGTGTTCAACAACTCTTTCAGCTTGATGCACGACTCAAACAGCTGTTCAACTCCACGCTCGACTTCGGGGGAAAATCAATTATGGTTGTTGGCCATCTAAGACAACTTCCTCCGGTTGGTGGTTCGTTTGTTTTTAAGATTCCTCGTATGTACGACTCGTCAACCTCCCTACCAAATGTACATGGGAACTATCTATGGGAACGATTCTCTTTGTTCGAACTTCATGAAATCATGAGACAAAAAGGTGATGCCGCGTTTTGTCAGGCTCTCAACAACGTGTCTGAAGGAACGATGACGGCAGAGGATGTTACACTCATCAAGTCCAGGGAGATTAACAAGAACAACAAACCACCTGATGACGCAATAAGACTTTTCAAGCTAAATACGGACTGTGCAGCATACAACTCTCTTGTTCATGCTAAGTTAAGCGATGAGAGTTGCATTTCTGTAGCCTTCGATCGGATTCAAGGACAAGGATCGGAAACCCAGAAACAGCGCTTGTTAGCCAATGCAAAAACGTTGAAGACAGGTGACGCAGATGTCCTATTTTCAATGCTTCACAAAACGGTGTAGCAAAGGTTTATGGATTTGAAATGGCGTTGAT
This sequence comes from Ceratophysella granulata, assembly GCA_034694905.1. Classification (NCBI taxonomy): domain Eukaryota; kingdom Metazoa; phylum Arthropoda; class Collembola; order Poduromorpha; family Hypogastruridae; genus Ceratophysella; species Ceratophysella granulata. The sequence continues at coordinate 14,871 of JAQFYU010001063.1, read as the reverse complement.
GGTGTTCTAAAGAAGCAGAGCTTCAATTTGATATATATATATCGATAGTTGTCCTGCTCGTACAAGCATTATAAGCCATCTCACGAACCATGTTTTGGATGAAAAGACTTGCTCTGTGAAGTTGTACTTTTTGCGCGAAATTTAAACGTCTTCATAAATTTAAAACATTAGTCAGTTTGGTTTAGTTTAGTTTACATCAGGTTGGAACTGTAAATTAGGTTGCGATATGGCAAGTAAAAGTGTCACGGACCACGACATTGATTACGAAAATAGTGAGGACGACTATGGAAGGGACATTGAGGGCCTCGAAAAACGTCTCACAGATCTGTACCTTGAGCACAGCGATGTGGACTGTGATAGTTCAAGTGGCTCCCGATCTCAACACATACTACTTGGACAAGTAAGTACTACTTATCGCTGTGTTCAAGGTACAGATCCGTGAGACGTTTTTCGAGGCCCTCAATGTCGCTTCCATAGTCGACATTGGACAAGTAGTACTACTTGTTTATGAATTTGAACAAATTGGCGTATGATCGAATCTGCATACTTAGCACTGCTCGGCTGACCATGTAAAAATTAAGTTTTGTTGTTGGTAAACTTTTGAATATTCAAGGAAGCAATACTCTTAGTCCGGTTTGTTCCAACGCTCCTGCAACATGTGCCCATCCCTGGTTTAAAGAGTGACATTTAGATAAGCGTTAGCTGTTCAATATTCAATTCAATTTTGCAAGTTGTTCTAACAGGCAATAATAAATGAAGAGATAAATCCTGTACGAATCAACATGTAGCTTGTCTATATCCTGCGTAGTACTCAGATTCCAGTCCAGTGTGCCACTTGCGTATATATACGTTTGTGGTGGCACGGAGGTGTCATACAGGCTATCTATACTAGCTGAACAAATGAAGCTGAAGCTGACGTACATATGCGTCAGTGGCATGTACAACAAGTCGTTCTTGACGTATATATACGTCTGCGGCAGTCAGAGTGTTAATGGGTCAACTGGACTACTTAAGAAGATTGTTTGGTGTTACGGCATCAAATGAAAGGGTTCAGTTACGCGCATTCCTGCTATTTGACAATCCAGTCGTTGGCGCCAAACTCAGAAGATCACTGTATGGCTATCAAAATTTAAACAACATCGATTTGGCATGGACATCAATTGAACGTTACACAAGAGTCCTTCAGAAATCAGGGGAAAACGCCAATTTGCAGATAGTACGCACTCAAATTCCGCTCATTGCCTCCAACGGCACCACGATTCACAAAGCTCAAGGATCATCGATGAAGACCATAGTTCTGTCCCTACTACGAAGATTGACGAGAGCGCTATTATATGTCGGCTGTAGTCGTGCAACTTCAAGTGAAGGACTGTATTTGGACGGTACATTTGAACCTCCTCTACCACCTCCACCTGACGATCCTGTTAGCATAGAAATGTCGAGGCTACGAACAATTCCACAAGAAATGTGTTTATCGTTTCTTCAAGATATGACGGATTCAACCTGCAAGCTTATGTATTTTAACGTCCAGTCCCTGCACAAACATTGGCTGGACATAGTAGCTGACCACTCTTTCATGAGTGCAGATATTCTTGCTTTTGTTGAGCCTTGGACTTTGCCGTCTGATGACTACAACATTCCGAATTTCAACATCGTGCAACGAGCGGATTGTGCTGTGAGAAGAAACTCATTTGGCTCTATCGTATTTACGAAAACTTGTACAGTGGTCGAAGATGTTCAGTTTCTTTGTGTAAATTCACAACCTGGATTTCTAAATATCACATTGGTTCATGTCTCTTCATCATGGTGTACAAATCACCCCGCTGCAGTTCAAACTTGTTACACGAGCAATTGCAATTGCTACTTAAGAAGTATAGAGGCGGACGAATGGTAATTTTCGGAGATGTCAACATCAATTTTAATGAAGCAGAAGCAAATATTTTCAAAAACCTGTTCACAACTTTTGAACTTTACTCAAAATTAACAGCTCTTTGTTCAACAACAGACGGTGGAACTCAGATTGACATATGCTATTCTAACTGCTCAGATGTCACTGCCAAATGCTATGAATCGACCCTTAGTTATCACAAGCCCCTATGCATCATGTGGCCGAAGATTCATCAACAATGCAAAAATATCACCAAACCCACAATTCACACACAAGATGGCAATATGGTGTTCGATCAAAGTTCCAATATAGAAGATCTCAATATAGAGAATCTGCGTGATCCAAGTGACAAGGCACCTTTAAATGACCCGTCTCCGAGAATTGATGTTATAGTAGCTACAAGTCGCTTTATCCTTGAAGAACTCTGGAAATATTACAAACATAAGACGATCACAAGCTCGGATGTAGAAGACATTCGTGATACTCTTCAAATCCACTCTGAAGCATTGGCATCGTGCTTCCATTATATAAAACAACTTGAAGCCGTACTACACAACAATCAGAAAATTGACGATGGCTCATTTACTCTACTACCAAAACAGTTTTCGATAACTTATGCTCCCGTAAAGACAACACCAGATGGGAACTGTTTCTGCAATGCCTTATCACTCGCCCTATATGGATCAGAATCACGTTCCGCTATCCTGAAGTTATTGATACTTGTAGATATCTGTCGAAATGAGGTAGGCTACACCTATTTCACCCAAGCAAACTTCACAGCGTACGAAACTTTGGTCCAAACAACGTTGCAGCCAAACGTCTACGCAGATGAATGTGTGATGTACGCAGAATCGAAAACACTCCAACGACCCATCCACATTTACGACATGGAATTTGGTGCTTGTCACTCGGCTAAGTCTCAAGCAGCTTTCATTCGCGGCCTCTCTAACAAAAAGACCGTCAATCATCGATCCTGTTTAACGCTACCTATGATAACAAACAACCAATCTGTATCCACTACAGGAACAAGGAGCACGGCGGCGACAAGAATCACTTTGTAGCCCGTTTACCCAAAACTACAGACGCTCCCATTTCTCCTGCAACCAGGACTACTTTGTCAATTTCAGACTGTTTGGAGGAGAACTACCATTCGAATAACTATAACTGTTTACAAAAATTGAGATATATACAGCTATTCTGTAAACAATTCAAACATTGCCGAATACTAAGGCTATACATGATTACAATGTATTACATAAAAAAAATATTGGCCACCATATTTAGACGATTACGGTTGATGAGATAGTTGATATTATTTGTCATAGAAAAACACTTTTTCTTACTGCCGTATATAATATATATGTTAAACATGTTCTTACCTTGACAATAGTATTAATCCGAAAACCATTTATCTCCATGACCACTATTACACAACTTGTTATATCGACATTCATTGAAATTTCCAATTCATTCCGAGAAATTTTCTTCCAAAACATAAATGACGTGAGGTATATTTAAATTTCATTTGAATTCGCTGTGTTAAACGGTGCGCTTCGAAAAACATTTAGTCTTTAACTTCGTCTTTAGAGAATCTGGGTTCATTTTCCCAAGTTGGTCAAAGTCATGCCGAAGCGAAGTATTGACACGAAGCGGAACGACGAGGAAGCCAAAAAATGGGTTTGTCATAATTGTTCTTTACTTATCTTTGTAACACTTGGTACTAATCAGCATCCTTCTATTTAACTTTTTTATATAAATTACATTTTATTAAGCTGCGGACAGTTCCTTCAACTTATTGGACAAACTGAGCCCAACTGGTGACCGCGCGACAACGTCTTCTTTTTCTTCCGAAGTGAGTTCATTGGTAGCTAATACCAATCTCCACGAAGGTACCGGGTTAGTTATGCATCTAAATAGTCATGGATAGTGTTTGGATTGTTTATATTTTTTTCATATTAGAAGTCAGTCGATTGGTGGACGAGTCGTCAATAACTCCTTTGTTCGAAATTTCGGAGGTACCATTCCTGGAGAAGTTTTTTCCTTTGACGTCGACGACAACTCTGGCTCAATTCGTGTTTCAGTTTTCAAGAGCTCTGCGAAAAACTTCGATGAAGTGTTATCTGTCGTTGAGGTACTTTTAAGATAAAAGATACTGTTGACTTCTATACGTTACAGAGAAACTGTCTTTTTATCGTAACTTACGTGAACGATGTGATTGAGCTTAAAGCATTCCGTGTTGGAAAAAAGAATCCAACGTTTAACGACTGGGATCATACTTACGAAATCTTTTGGCAAACATCAACACTGTACGAAGCTTTCGATGATAACGGAACAAACTCGAAGATTGAGTTTTCTTTTGTCCCATTGTGTGATGTTACTACAAAACCTGTCGGCACATTCATTGGTAATAGCTAACTAGTTTAGTTTTTAGTATGATTATATTCCTAACCAGTTTTAGGTATGGTTGACATTCCGACACAGCTTTTAAAATTAATTATAAGATACCATTAAAAATTTTAGATGTTGTCGGGGTGGCAGCTCAAGTTGGTGAGTTACAGGAAGTTACATCCGGAGTGATTCGTACAGTGACCCTTGTTGACACGTCCGGCTCACGGGTACATTTATCCGTCAAAACTGTATAATCGAAAGTTTCGCATAGATGTTAATCTGTGAAGTAATTTTTATAGATGGAGATTACTTTGTGGAACCAAGCCGCACGCAATATGAAGCTTCAACAGTCGAATGTCGTTGCACTTAAATCCGCACGGGTGAAGTCATATCTCGGTTCAAGTTCGTTGAACATTGACCGAGATACCCTCTTTTGGATCAATCCAGACCTTCCAGAAAATAACACACTCACGCAATGGATGATCGCAAGCTTGAAAAAGTAGTTTCAATATCGACAGCTAAACAACGCTTGAAACGCCTTTACTCAACCGTTGGAACTCGACATAGGATGCTCGACAAATATCAATCCAAGAGTATAATAGAACGTAAATTATAAGCACAGAATATATTTTTATTTTAAATAAAATATATCTCGATAAAGATTTCCATTCAGTATCTAATGCGCTATTTGTTGATCATTCAATTGCCAAACTTATTGTTCACCGTAGGTAGCAGTATGTTAGTGCACCGGTAGTCACGTGAGTCATTAACATTCACTGGGCTGCCTTTTGCCTCTACCTTTTGACATTAGATATACAATGGCTGAGCATCTACCTATTTTTCACATATTGCTCAATGTACTACCTTAATGTTAATGCGAATTTGGTAACAATTCAACGGACGGATAGTCAATGTTGCTCGATTAAACTTTCGACATCCTGACCATTAAATTACCAAACTTACTGTTCACCATAGGTGGTGGTATGTTAGTGCATCTTAATTAAGTAATTAAGCTAATAGACGTGTTTATATGGTAACCGACATGCATACTGGTGTTTAAAATTAATCTACGTCGGTTACGTTTATCGATTCTTCGATATTATAAATCCCGACTTTGGGTGGGTATTCTCAGCGAAAGCCTCATATTATTATCATTATTATCTTTTATCACCTTGGAGATACGTTTGGATTAACTATGTTTTTTGTTTATCATTTACTGCCCGCTTTGTTCTGCTGCAATGTTCTTCAGTGTTTTGCTTTTCGAATAGATTGTTTCTAAATATTACGTTTCAATTGCCCCTAATAATTATTTAACAATCGTTAAAATGCCCCTGTTACGTGAGCAAGCTCCGGATATTCGCCATCGCTCGTATTATTGGGACGCGGAGGTCAACTACTTTATCTCAAGTCTTAACACTCCGCCACAATTGAAAGTTTTTAAATTTGGGACGCTGGAAATGTGCTTGGCCAATAAATTAAAATTGACTTGGAAAGGTTTCAATGTACCTGAACCACTGTTCAAGTACGCCCGTCACCTATTTTCCTTTCGCATCCTTCTTATTCTCCTTTCAATCTCCAATTCCTTTCATTATCCATGATCCTATCCTAAACCCTTTCAGGTACTGCTACCAATTACTATAAACTACGGCAATCTGACCGAAAATCTTAATCAAGGTAATTTCAAATTTACCAATAAGCAATTGAAAATCAAAGATCACAGCCTGCTTCTCCACATTTATCTCGAAAATGGCAATATAGACGTGTTCGACTCAGCAGTATTAAGATCGCAAATTGACCAAGTGAAGTCTGCCGTGAAGAAGGCACAGCAGCGACGCCTGAAGCGAAAACTAGTATTCGGTATTCTGCACAAAGTTCTAACTATGAAGGATGGGTGTGCTCTTGCGGTATGCACAATTATCCAGTTGTTCAATAGTGGAGCGGATACGACTATGTTCGACTCTACTAAATCTCCATCCTATGCACTTCAAAATACACGGTTTTTGAAGATGATGGAGGTGAAAAAACTAATTGAGGAATCCAACGGCAATTAGTACAAACCAAAACTAATATTCCGTTATCTGTATTTCCTTATCGGGCCTATGTTTTCATTTCAACGCAAATTAATGCCTACCAAAACTACTATTCCGTTTCCGGGCCTATGTTTTTCACTTCAACTTGCACTGTTGTATTGTTCATGTTTAACTTTCGTTGTTGTATAAATAAACTTAATGATCGTATATTGACAATTTATGGATGAATGGAATATCTCCCTTGCCCTTGACATCCTTTGTGCTATTTAGTTTGATTCCGTGTCTTGCCATTTTTGTAGCCAGGTATCTTTTACCAGTTTATACTGTTACTGCATGGTAACTGGTTACAAATGCATAAACATACAGCTTCCTACTGCTTAGTAGCTACTGAAAAAATCATAGCAACTTTTTCCGACTGTATAGCAATTACTCAACACTGCTTACAACTGTATAACTATTTCCAACCACTTATCAGCTGCTTCCTACTGCAGTGACTGCGTCCTACGCTTAGCAACTCGTTAATACTGCTTAGCAACTCCTCAACACTGCATAGCAACTGCTTACTACTCCATAGTGACTGCGTCCTACTGCTTGGCAACACGTCAATATGACATAGCAACATCTTCCAAATGAACGCAACTTCTTCTAAATGCATGCCAACTCTTTCCTACTGCTTAGCAACTCCTCAATAATGCATAGCAACTGCTTCATACTCATAAACTGGGACCCATATATGCTTTATAGTTTTTACTCATTGACTTGCCACATTGCTTGTGCTTGGTAGCCAGGTCTTTTTTACCAGTTTATACTGTTTATTTCAGCTAAGACGAACTGGCACCTCAGCTTGCACCTGGACATTGATGAACTTGTCAAGACCATTGGACAACGCCTCAATGTGACTCTTCAGGACATCACTGTACCCCCTAGCACCCACAACGTGTGGGACATCATCACAATTACAGCGCTTGGATTGGTCATTCTCATCCTGGTCGGACTACGCATCTACATCGAGAAGACCCGGAAAATCATTGTCAACGTCAACAGGGAAGATCAAGGAGAAGCCATAGAATTGGAACCAAGAGTTTGAGGGGTGGTGTTTTGAACAATGACTTGTCCCATGACCTGTCAGTGTTATTCCCAAACTCTGGTAATCAATGTAGTCGCTGATAGTAGCATCAGCAGCCAGAAATAGGACCCATCTGGTCAAACCATACGATTATAGTCAGATCTCTGTGTCAGTTATATTAACTTATGTTGGGATGTTCAGATTTTATGCATGTAAGTATTTAAGGATCATGTGCCAGTTTCTTAATCTTGTTTTTCCAATAATTGTACAGACCCTGTTTATTTGAACTCTAAGTACCCAGAAGCTGAACTTTGAATCTTTGGTTTGATAGGAATTAGGTATAAAAACCCGTCCAATATTATGTACAATTTTCAGTCGTAAATCTGTCTTCAGTCTTGAGCTTGAGAATAAAATCCTTACTCTATACTTTGACAATAACGGAGCTTTCCAACAATTACATCACACATTCATATTTATGTAAGAATCTGCAAGCTAAATCCATTTTAAAAATATAGATAAGGAAGTAATTCGATTTTTACATGTATTAATAACCTAACATAAGCAAAATTACTTATGTACAATATTTCTAGAAACGGTTATCTTATTTCCTTTTAACCATAGAGGAGGGAAGGGTGCTATGTCCTGTAGGATACAAAGAAATATGATTTGGACCATAAAAAACAGGAAACGAAAAAGAGAGAAAAACCTGAAGGCACAACAATGCCTTCAATAAAGCTGGTCAGTGAACTCAGCATACCGATCTCAAACTTGTGAGTTCATTTCATGATTAAGAAACCAGCTTGTTTGAATTTCGTACTCAAATACTCCTTAGCTCAATTTTTGTAAGGTCCTCACAAACAAGGTAATTGAAAGGACATGCACCCCGAGATCTCGGTTCAACAGGAGTCCTAAAAAAGGCTCCTGTGACCGGATCTCGGTGCTGTTCGCCTCCTATTCTCTTCCCACCAACACCTGGGATGGAGAGGCAGCCCCTTTTTCTATTCTTTCACTTGTCATTAGGATTATCAATATAAGTACAATCGGGATATATACATTTTTTTAAATATAAGTACAATTTCCCTATTCGCTCTAACTTTACTCCCAAGCTGTAAGCCCACATTTGATCCATTAATAAAACGACGAAACCTTTAGAATATTCAACACAATTCAGTCTAATTCCATCTCTCTCTAAGTCTTATCTATTCTCCGTTCAATTATTATTTTCAGTTTGAATAAGATCAATTTCAGGCTCTATTCTGGTTTTTGCTATATCAGGTCTGGAACAGTGGAGCAGTACAACGAGCTAGATCAATTGCTTCAAGACCTCACAGACAGATTCAATTGCCATGGAGGGGAAAAGATTTCCAAGAAAGCTTCATGAGCGCGGCAGAAGGAAATGGAAGTAGAAGCTGCCGATGCAATTCACAATGCTGCGATGGAAGCAATGGTGAAAATTCATAAAAGTGGTAATATGATTTGAACTATTTTATTACATGTTTTACTCATATAAAATCTAATATACTATCACTACATGTCATTGAATAGTTTATTGTTGACAGATAAAGTAAACAGTCCAGTGAATCACAAGTGGAAATCCGAGGAGGATAGAATTTTCGAATTGTTGGAGGAAATTCTCAGTTTGAAACGACGGAAGCTGGAATTGGCAGAACAAAAACTCTTATTTTAAGAAAGACGACTTGCTCAATTGAATTAAATATTGAATTGAATTTATCTAAATAATATTTCATAAATTTAAATTTCAGATATTTATGATAATTCATATAATTAAACCAAGTTATTCTGGGCCGTTGAGATACTCAAAAAGAGAAGGTGGTGTAGCATTGGATTTACTAGATATCTGCGATCCGTGCAGTCTGTCCAACAGTAGTTCGTCATTATTACTCCAACCATGTACAATTTAGCAGCTGGTTGTAAACAAACTTTAGATTTTAACTAAAATCTAAAAACGCGAAAAGAGAAACTTACTCTGTATTGTGCTTGTTTTTGAAGCCTGTGAGGATAAGCTGGGTCACCGTAAATACAGAACCCGGTCTTGTGAGCACCTAAATGATTCAATAGCCGACTTTCATAAAGCATATACGAATCATGTCTTCTCCCACTAATTGGACCGAACTAGTGAATAATTATTTCATTCGGAAGCAATACAGATTGAAACGTTAGTGCAGGCTTCCGTTTATGTCCGTTGTACACTACATGCTGATATCTGCGTCGTCCGTCCGAATCGTCCGAATCGTCCGAATCTCTTCTCTATGTAAGACTTAAAATAGAAAAACAAACATTTCACTAGTTAACATTAAGGATTAGTTAAGTTGAAGCATTTTTGTCTGTCGAACCATTCCGGGTTGGTCTTTCCCTTACCCAATGAAAAAGTATAAATACCACTGAATAAATGAACTTAATTACTGTTTTGCCTGAGACCGAAACGCTGCCCAATCCCTGGTCCATTTTCTCTCACAATAAGGCATTCAGGCATAGTCAATACGCCGCATTGTTTTTAGATCTGCAACCCGCATATTCTACATAAAATAAGCAAGGGAAGTATTAACAGACCTAGCCAGCCTTCAAGTCCACAAATCAATCCACAGTAGTTCAGATTCTTGGCTGAACACATGAGAAGCCCAAGTAGCTGTTCTACAACAATCCTCTCTCAACCCATGAAAGTCAACGGAAGAGCTTCACACAAGGGAGGTCCAGCCACAGCAGCAACCTTGCCCTCGAGATACTTCCGCAAAACCGAAAAACACCCAAGAGCCAGTCACAACTGGCCCATACCAATAAAACTTCCCGCATCAAGAATCACAATCCATCCGCTTCCTTCCACAAAAGCAGGACACGAACATGTGGGATCGACTCATTTTTTAAAATCCATAAATTAGTAAATTTTAAAGCATCTCGGTTATTGTGAAGACGCAGAGTTAAGTTACTAAGCAATTTCAGGAACTTATTTTTAATTGGGTTTTTAATGCTAATATTGACGAAACCTTGCGGCGTACCCCAGATTTTACCATGTAGATATTTAAAAAACGGCCAAGTATATCAGGTCTATGGCAAAATCTCGTCATTAAGGATAAACAGGTACGACGTATGATGGTGGAATATGGGTTTGTAGGTATAGTATTAGCGGCACTTAGTGATTCCATTTTGGATCAATTAAATTTAGTTATTTAATTTAATTAGTTATCGTCATTATTACTCTATTAACTCATTTGAATTAATTTTTTAAATGTTCCTATATAAATAACAAAACTCTGATCAGCATTAAGGAAAAAATGAAAAAGTTAAAAGCGCGACTACGACTCAGGCTGTCAAGCTGTATCCCTGGGGTAGTCGGTGAGATTGGCAAAAACTAGATTGGCAAACACGAGAACAAAATTAGCAAAAAAGGGGCTTTTTAGAAACAAAGTTTCTTGCCAATCTTGTATATCTTGCCAATATGGTAATTGGAATTCCGAACCTAGATTTAAGAAGGTAAGGGGACGGTACTAGTTCATTCGGTAAAGGTGGGCTTGCTCTCTGAAAGGAATTAACATAAATAGGGAAAAGGATGTAATTACAACCATTTATTCAGGCTTCCACAAGTAAAATGTTAACAATTTGTATGATAATGTCGCGATAAAATAGTAGATCTATAAATTAAAAATTTCGTTGAAATTAGCGAACGGAGAGATAGTAGCGAGTACACTGGCGGCACTGCCGCGTTGAATGGCAATGCTGATGCGCTGTACAAGGTAGGACTGTGATCTGGGTTCGCCGGAAGCGGCTCGAAGCCGTGCACCAATGTCTTTCACGAGGTCAGGGGCTAGGCCGCCAAAAGGTCCCATCGTCTCGACGGCGAACGGACAGAAGTTGTACAAGCCTGGAATACCTGGTAGATATTTCTTAAGTTTCTTCTCTTCGGCCAGGGAGGCTGCGGAGCGCGCTGTTTTGGCGGTGGACGGGAGATAGGACTTGGCTAGGGTGTCGACACAAATTGCGTCCCAAAGCAGACTTTTGCCCTCAGACCAGGGGATGAGGGTGAGACCGTCGGGACGCTTGGAGTCATGGCGGAAAATACCGGTGGGCTCTTTGGGATGGCAAGGAACACCCACTGATGCACAGGCTCTTTTGATGATGTCGTTAATCGCTGCGTGACGAGAAAACCGACCTGCGTTCTTTTGGAAGCTCAGCCCATAAGTGCCGGAGTGATCCACGTCGGCTCCACAGCGACACTTGTGGTTTTGGCAGAGTGGAGTTCCAAGAAGAAGGCCAACTGCAATTCTTACTGTCTCGGCGTCCATGAAGGTACCCAGATTCGGACTAGGCAATGCTTGAAGCCAAGCTCCTGATTCTCTACAGAATCCGGCTCGGATACGGGCTTGATCGGATGGCGTGGCGGCGAGTGACAAAACCCTGGAGGATAACTGGGCTAGAATTGGAAGTTCCCAGTCTCGTTGAAGCAGGGAGTCGGGTAGCTGGGTGAAGTTGCTGGCGTGGGACCACAGAGCGAGGGCTTCGACACGGTCGGGGTCTTCTGCAGAGAAGGTTGGGCCCAATATGTCGGCCACGAGGTTAGCAGTGCACGCCACCGAAGCCAAGAAGCCTGTAACAAGAAGATCGCGAGCACTGCGGATACCCAGTCCGGCTCTGGCCACTGGCAAAGACGCCTGAGCCCACGCGGCGTCGTTAAGAGAGCTGTTGGTCATGGCCTGAAGAGCAGCTCTCATGACACCGTCGAATTCCAAGAGAAGATCGGGAACCTTCCAAGAATGGGATCACCGAAGCATGTACGTCATTCTTGAGATGGAAAGACAATTTTTGAGCAAGAATAGTGCGGAATGAGGCTCGAGCGATGGTAGGCGGTCAGCCTGGAGCTGGATGTTGTCTATCTTCCTCTCCAACAACAAGGGTAGAGCATCATTCGTCAGTGGCAAACCGAAAAGGAAGTAGATAGTAGGCCATTAACTTAAAAGCTATAAGGTTTAGTAATATTTTAGAAGCGAGCTGAGCTACATGTAAATGCAATCAAAATGTTACCATGTTTAGCAGTCATTCCACCACGTTATGTGAAAAGAAGATTCGGTAAGGTACTCCCTGCAGATCTTAATGCTTTAGTAAAGTATTTCGAAGCAACCTACATTATACGGCTGCGTCTCCAGCTATGCTTCCAATAATATTCTGGAACGTTCACGAAAGAGTCTTCATTGGAATCCCGAAAACGACAAACTTTGCCGAAGGCTGGCACAACAAGCTCAACACAGCCCATTAAGCTAGACGTCCTCCGATGTGGAAGTTCCTAAAATTGCATCAGCGATTCCAGCGTAGTACTGAAAATGCTTTGATAAAACTAAAATCTTCCATGCTTCACCTACAGAGAAAGAAGTATCGCCGTCTTTATCACTATCTTCGTCGGATTAGCAAAAAGTACAAATCGAAGAAAAGACCTTCACCTTTTTACTAATGGATTTTCGAACTTACTTCGTTCATTTCTGACTTTAAATATCTCGTTTCAGGATTTTTAACATTATAAGCTAAGTTCATGATTTCATTGTTTTAAACTTTGTTACCAATGCCGATTACAATAAATGCGATTGAACCTATTCTAACTTTTTTTGAAATTTCGGAGAGAACGACTATTGCCAATCTGGAACCTTGTCCAACTATGAGGGTAAAAAATGGCTTATGTTTAAATCCACACAAAACAATTGAGTTTTTCACCTAACTTTGTTATAATTTGACCTCAACTTGTTTTCGCATAAGTTTAGCTATTTTTCTCCTACATTTTTTCCAACATTGGCTTTAATATTTCTCCCAATTTTTCAACTGGAAAAGTATGACTTTGAACTAAAAATGAATGGCATGGTTAAGCACTTAAGCTTGTAACGTACTGTTATATTTGGTACAGCGAAAGTGGTATATTCAGTATTTGCGCATTCCCATCTCAAATAAACTTACATCTTTTACAAGTTTTGATTGAATTGAGTGAAGTCAGACATTACTGAACGATATGAGCTTGCTTAGCTCGATAAGGCCTACTATCACGTTGGCGCTTTACTGTCAAGGGGATATTTTAATCCTCGTCCCGAACCGTGTACAAGTTTTCTGTTATTGCAATACCCAAAATGTATTTACATTACAACTATACTGCTTTAGAAAATGGCACAGGTACATGAGGCGCGTTGCCTATTTTCTTCATTTATCCCCAACCAAAACTTCGTCTGATATCGCTGATAGGTCGCTAGAATCTTCCAGTTTAGTTGCTCTCGTTGACGAAGGTACTAATCAACATCTGCTTCTTTTGACTTGTTTAGTCCAACTTGGTATCTACAGCGTCTGGATTTCGTTCACTTGACATCTGAAGCAACAGAAATTTTGCAGCTTCAAGAAATTGTCCTAGAAGTAGCCTTTTGTGGAGCGTGCCGTCGTTTTTGATAGCGCTATTCGTAGATTCGTTGCATTTGTAGGATCTTGGTGCACCTGCCTGCAGCCCTCCCTTCACCGTCCATTGTGCTAGGTTAAGTATTTTGATTCAAAGTATTTCAAAAATCTTTTAGATCCACCGCAGAGCGCCTAGAAAATGTATTATAAAAAAGCTAAACTTGGGCGAAAACAAGTTGAGGTCAAATTTGGGTGGGGAAAATATTAAGTCCAAGCTATAAATGTTGCCAATATCGTTTTTTCAATTTCACCTGGAATGGTACAGGAAAATAGAACTCGAGTACCTTTATCTAACCAGTCAGGTGCGTCTTGACTTTTATTTGAACGAAATCGGTGAGAAATTACGGATTTGTCACCTAGACTGATAAACCCTACGATTCAACACACAACCGCTTAGGAGTTGAGACGGGGTGAGAGACTCAACCTGGATCTCCGAAACAACAACAGAGTCTCTTCGCCGTCTCTCTCCTAGCCCCCCAAAGGGGGTGGGTAATTCAAATACCAAATCTGACATACCATATATACCCATTGAAGAAATCAAATACTGCTGTTCCCGTCTAAATTACTATTCAGACTTCGTCTCATTAAGTCTCTTCTGAAATCTGACCAGATGCCCAACCTGTCACGGTCCCCGTCAGCCGCCCACGGTCGAAGTCAAGATCAACCTGACATCAGGAACTTCACCAACAACGCGCCGGGCTCATTGAAACGGACTCACTCAACCTCACCATCACACAGCCAGCCTAAGCACGCGAAAACAATGTCGGGGGGGGGGGGGGGTGACAAATGAGGATTTGGCCAGTATCCTCTGGGAGATGAAGCCAACAATTCTTCAGACTGCACAGGATGTTGCTGGAATTAAGGAACGACTCGAGGGAATTGATACCCGTGTGGCAACTCTGGAATCTGTGGTTGAATCACAAGCCAAGACGATCTCATCACTGTCAAGAGAACGGGACTTATTAATGGACTAGCTGAAAGCCCGTACTACGGACGGGGGCTAATGAGCCCTTCGTCTGTAGTATTACTTATAAATACAAATACCCCTACCTCAACTTCCTGTT
>JAQFYU010001062.1:0-16755 GCA_034694905.1 Ceratophysella granulata | reverse complement strand
TCTTACTGCTTAGCAACTCCTCAATACTTGGCATTTATTTAGCCAGGTCTCTTTTACCAGTTTTATACTGTTTATTAACGTCTTAATTGCTGGCTAGAAATAAAGTCAGGCTTATTCTGTGCCCTTTACAAACACGCACAAGACAAACACGAATTCTTTGAGAAAATAAACTGTTTTCAGCAGCACAGATTCGACATTATGTAGATAGATCCTATCTTCTCAATTTAGGAAGTAAATCTGAATGTGCTATGAAACTACCAAGTCGCAGTCACAGCATATTATTAACAGTACACAGTGACAGGTGGCAGATAGTAGCAACACATTGTTACAGTACGTAACATTATAAATTTTGATTGCGTTCAAAGTCCGGGAAAGAAGTGTGAATGAGAATAATTGCTTATCGTGTCTTGTCTTTGAAGAACAGTAGTATCCTGGTCGAATCTAATTTAAATTGAGTGAGACGTATGTATCTAGAAAAGCGTACTTACATTTAAGTTCGAAAAATCATATTCATCCAAAATTCTTTAATCCGAATCCGAGTATCTTCATCGTGAGCTTTAGGTCAGCTGAGATGATGATAGAAATGATGACATATACTGACGAAACACGGACGGGAAGCGAAACATGTGACAATTTTGATTTTCCGTAACAATAACAAGTTGCTTGCAAATTCTTAATGTGTTAACAACAAGAGATGCGGCTTGTCATGCCGTTAACGCAAGGAGCGTGGTTGGGAGTTTTGAAACTGGAATTTTTGATTTGGCTCAGCAGCAGCGCAGCGGACGGTTTGATGTTTCTCTGTTTGTATGCAGTATGCAGTGTATGTTTTGCTTGGCTTTTATGGCTCTATAGCTTCGACCGAAGAGGACGACCGAAGAAGACGAAAGGAAGGTGTACCCTTTTTTCAGTAATTCACTCATCTGCATTGCATCTGTCGTCATCGCCAAAACTTTCGTCACCAAAAAAGTCAGTTCGAGCAACCGCAGCAATTGACAACCAAGAACTAAGTGCCCAACCAACCTGAATTCTGCTGCTTCTTTGGTTGTTGGAGTCTTAGGTCAGTTCTCAGTTCTCGATACTCGATATTATTATCCTTTACAGCTTGTGTGTGACTTGTGCATGTAGCTTGAACAGCTGATCTTGATCTTCCAGAACAAGACCAAAGATACGAACTGCTTAACTCCGTGTTGCCCAATTTCGATGGACCTTGACATTGACGCATAATACATAGCTCGAGTATGCATAGTATGATGTTTTAGTACATAGTATAGTTTACTTAGTGTGCAGTGTATCATATACATTATACATATAAATAATGTATTCTTGACTTTTGTCATTTACAGGCAACGAAGCAGCTTTTGACCCTTGACCACTCAAAATTCGTCATACTTACTCTCAAAACACTAGAAGTTGGAATTGGAAGTCTTGTGTATTGTGTATTGTGGAGTGGATGATGAGTGCATCATCATAATTCATAATGTAGGTGCCGTGTGAAACTAAGACTCGGAATTAATGTGTAAGTAAGTGTAATGTAACTATTTGCTACCAATTAAGACAACGATGTCCGATAATGATAAATACAAATACCCCTTTTGTTTTAGGAAATTAAATTCCCATTTCACTTGGATTCGGTTCCACACGCTCATTCGCGTTTCTAACTTATAGTTCCTCTTCAACTGTCAACAGGCTCATCGACAACTGTAGTGTTCCGGGGAAGAGTGACAGGGACATAGTTGTTTCATCTAATCAAATCGAACAACAGACTTCGTCTATCAGATGTTTTGGAGCCAAGTTGACTGAGTGAACTTTTGAGAATGTGGAGTCGACTGAATCCATCCCATCCTCTTGGATTCTTGGGAAATCGAGAAATAAATAACGTCATACCATCCTGGACGGGAATTGCTGATGCCAGAGCGGAACAGGTGTCTAATTTTTACCGGAAGAATTTATACGCTCATTACGGATGTGTCAACGCGATAGAGTTTTCCAATGACGGCTCACTGCTTTTGTCAGGTACGAACTCTTGGAAACTAAAAACATGCTATTACAAAGCACTAAATTACGGGGAATTTTTAATAAACTCATGTATTTTTTATAGCCGGAGACGACCGTCGGATTCTGTTGTGGAACTTCCATCAAGCAATACATGGGAAGTGCACTCCGGTGACATTACAAGCCGAGCACACCAGTAATGTCTTTACGGTAGCTTTCAACAGCTCCAACACTCGAATCTTTTCCGGCGGGAATGATGATCAGGTCATCATCCACGATACAGTCACGTAAGAAAAGCTTCACAAGCGCTTAAAATATACTGTTCTCACCTCGAAATATTCGTTATTCTTGATACAATTCTACTCTAAAATTCCTGTAGAGGGAAGCCTTTGGACTATTTTCCTCATGAGCAGCCAGTGTATGGGATTTCAGTGGACCCAATGAATGACTATATATTTGCTAGCGCTTGTGATGATGGAAGACTGCTAATTTACGATATCAGAGAACCCGCAACCTCAGGTATATTAGCAACTATCTATCTACTATGGGTTATGACTTTTGACAACGCCCAATAAAGCATGCATATTGCTAACTGTTCTCATTGATTTGATGTTGCTTCTAGATCCATTTTGTTTGGCAACTACGACCGCAGCCTTCCACGCTGTAATGTTTAATCCGGCTGAGCCAAGACTTGTCGTCAGTGCAAACTCAAAGAAAGGAGTTGCACTTTGGGATGTTCGAATGCCTGAAAAGTGAGTAACAAGACAGTATTGGGTCAGAAATACGGATCAACAATAACTTCTATGTACTGTATCTTTTACTATAGATCTGTGATGAACTACGGAGGGAATAATTCTGATCAATGCTGTATGAGTGCAAGATTTAGCCAAGACGGGTCCAAAATTCTTGCACTTCGCAGACGCCTGCCTCCAATTCTTTACTCCACATGCTCAACGAATCATTTGTTCCAGTTTAATCACTTGGGGTAAGTATTTAAGAAAGTTTTGATCGTGCTTTGTGCGTGCAAGTCATTGACCACCGTTCGGTCTCCCTGTGTATAAATTATAAACTTAGTCTTCTGCACAATCATGTACTTTCACTTTTAGGTACTACAACTCGTGTACTATGAAGAGTTGCACCTTTGCTGGGTCAAATGATCAATTTGTCGTATCTGGGTCTGATAACTTTGATCTCTATATGTGGAAGATTCCTACGGATGCTCCTAGTCCTACAAGTTCCAAAAGTGAGTCAACATAGTTAACAAACATCAGATTCACAACAGTAATACTCTATTTTCTTTCCAGGATTTGTCAAACAAGCACAATTAGTTCTACATGGCCATCGCTCCATTGTTAATCAAGTCAGATACAACCCAAAGTATTCCGTGATTGCCTCATCAGGCGTGGAAAAGATGGTGAAGGTAATACATAATCCAAGAAATATATACATATGTGCAGGTTCTGTTCTGGTTGACATTTATGTATATTTGGATTGAACAATTGAGTCAACTGTTTGCGTTCGTTCAGCACATCCGTAACTTGTCGCAGGGAGAAGTGGTGCACAGTGAGATAGCGCTTCAGATAATAATTATGCGAAACAAATGTCATAAGATAATCATGCACCCGGACACCAGACACTAGTAGCTGGATGGCTTATGCTGACCTATTCTGATTCTGACATTCCAGTAATACCTTACAACTGACCACAGCATAATATTTACCCTTAGCTTTGGAGTCCGTTTTCACTACCGAATTCGAATGATGGAAGAAGTTCATTGGAGCTTCCTGCTGACAAGGAGAGACCGATATACTCACATGGAGACTACATTAACTTGGTCATGCAGTCTGGACAGGTATGTCTTTATCGGCGGAAAGTAATTATTGCCCAGAATAATCTGAAGCTCTTTTGAAAATGATAATACTTCTACTTCTTCTAGTTTCTGTCCCTCACGTTCGACACTTCAAGACGCAATACACGAGAGGACCCACGAATGATGGCCTTCTTCGACGCTTTGGTTCAACGAGATATTGACGGAATGACTGATGATGATGAACTACCGTCCCCGAAAGTTTCCTACACGAACACGAATATTCAGAGTTCCAGTTCCTCATCCGATGCGGAAGGCCAGGAACAAGGTTCAGATCCTACGGAATCCAGTGATGATGAAGACATGGAGAACAACACGAATGACGAAGGCGAACCTATTGAATCGCAAGATGACCAAGGAACTTCTGCTCCAGCCGAAACAGATATTATGTCTGATGACGACTCCTCCGATGGCGGTCAAGATAGTCAACCTCTCAGAAGGAAATACAAAAAATTTATTCCCAATCCAAGTTCGTCCGAGCAATCCAGCAGCAGTCCAACAACTGTTCCTCGACAAGATAACCTCATTACGAAATTAATTGCCGGAAAACAGGAGCAGCTGTTAAGAATGGCGAAAGCTAACGCAGCACTTGAACTGAATGGAAAGCTAAAAGTGAAGAAGAGAAGGCAGAGTATTTTCCAACGTCTACGGAAACTCAATAAGAAAACGTGTAGTCTCACTATGAATCTTCTACCTTTGCCCGGAGATGAGGAAGATCAAACTGATTCTTCAGACGCGGGAAGAGCCCGAGCAGCTGATGAAGTGACCTCGTCTTCTTCAGATTCTTCCTCATCCTCCTCCGAGTCCGAGGATGACGATGATTTGGATAGGAAGTTTAAGACATTGAAGAAAAACATTAATCCCATGCTCCTCAAGAAGGTCTACGAAGAATCAGACAGTAGTGAGGCGTCGTTGGAGGAATCGGACGATAAGCCAGCTCTTCCTCCACCCAGAAAGGGTCGACGACGTATGGAACTTCAAGTGAGTCACAAAAAGAAGGAATTATTTGCCAAGAAGTTGAGTAAAAAGAAGCAAGCCAATACCAAACCCACCAACTCTTCCGTTGAAGATCAACAACCCTGCACAAGTGCCAGTGTTCTCAAACGAGATGCATTGTTGGCTAAGAAAACGGAGAAACAAAAAAAAACGAAAGAGAAGAAACGAAAGTCAAACTCTAAACGAAAAGCTGAGTCCTCCACCTCCAGCAGCTCCAGTTCTGAAAGTGGAAACTCAATCGATTCTATCGAGTCTCGAAAATCCGATTTCATCGCCCGACTCCACGAAGTGAGTCGGAGACTGAAGAGAGTTAGTCAGGAATTAGTGAATTCCACGTCAGCAGCTCCACTTTTGAGACGAATACGAAAGCGGAAGCAGCAGTCCACCATGATCAATAGTCCGAGTAGCAGCAGTGATTCAGACACAAGCTCTTCCTCTTCATCCGCATCCTCTTCAACATCGTCAAGTGACAGCAGTGACTCATCAGACCAAGCACTGGTAGACAAGCTTCCTCCACCAAAGAAAAGACGCATGGTTCAAGAATCAGATACGAGCAACAGGAATCATGTTGAGAATGGTGAAACCGGACCTGCCAGTCATCCTGAATCGAATGAAATACCCAGTTGCATCTCTCCTTCCAATAACACGGAACCATCACAGCCGGACCCTGACAATTCGGCGGAAGAAGTTGATCCGGAACCACAGCAGTCTAGTCGTGCCTTTAATAAAGTTAAGACTCGAGCGAAACCAAGAGCGTATCGGCGACCGCAGGAAAAGTCTGATTCTGAATAGACCAGCAAATAGACGTGGCACGTGGCCCAGGTAATTTTTTACCTTGAACTTTGGGTGCTTTCCAATTTTATCTAATGACAATTGACAATGTCTGGAGAATACTGTGCAAGTTTCTTCCAATAATTTCGTGTGGATTATATAGAATTTACGAAATTGTTTCCTTCGTATTGAAATACACTCGTTCGTCGGTAATTATAGAGCTTGAGTTTTAGTAGTATAATAGAATTGACACTACAATATGCGACCACTCTATTTGACATTAAAGCGAAGACTAAATCATAATACTTTGATTTAGATGACAATTACCACTTTAATTTCTCCTAAATACATACAACAGTTTTCCTTAGTTTTAGAGTCGTTCATAGCGCCGCATTCAAAGCATTTGATGTTCGTGTTCTTTATACTTGATTTCATTAATCCTTCTACACTGTATTTTGAAAAATACGTATGATTTGAAATTGGAACGAAAAAGGCAAGATAAGCAACTTGGAAGTTGGCAAGTGGGAAAAGCTAGTTATATTAGTATCAGATTGTATTGCAGATATAAATTATTTGTTCGATGCTCTACAGTTTTTATCCAGTGTTAAAAGCAGCGTTCAATAATTCAACAAGGCACTTCTGATAGTTTTGATTCTGCTTTTAAATTTTATTGTAACTATTAACAAGCTGTTATTTGTTCGCAAAGCAGTTTTCAGAACAAGTAATTAAGTACTAAGTAAATGCAAAGGCAGGCCTTGTGAACCTGTAGTAAAAACCATACCAGACTTTTCTTAACTCATATTGCAAACTGCAAATTATAAAATGATCATCTTTTCACATGTCTTCAGGTTTGGAATAAAATAACAATTATGCTGGGATGAAAATACGACCAAGGCGAAGTGACGGCAATAACACTGAATGGCAAATAGAAACTACTCACTGTGGTTAGCATGAAGTCCAGGTCATATGCAGGATTTGCACACTAATTACGACAAGTTGGCCTTTGCATCACTGTCTCAGTGGCAGGCTAACTCTGTTTGAGAAAACTATAAAGTGTCAAGTGTCTATAACTATTAGCAAAATCAAAACCATATTCTTGCAAAAGTAGCAGTAGATCTGCTAATCAGTGATAACACACACAGACATGCCACAATATTAACGTGTAAATAGGAATTTGCCAGCACGGAATTTCATAGTTAATAGTTCCTCTTCCAAATCCGAGTCTGCTGAACAGTGAATAGGGAGTCAGACTCACCTCATGCCAAATGCCAAAGTACAATTCCAAGCTTAGGATTTCCTTTGTAATTTACAATACAATACAGAACACCGCCGACTTCAGCACCGGGCAGTATTTGATTTACTAGATCGAGCTATTACGTCATCTCGACTACTTTAATTATGTGAAGGTCTTAATGCACTGCTTTTTTAAACTACCCTATACCTCTAATAACATGTGTGACCCAATATCATCAATCGTGCATACAAAGAGTAGTAGGTTCTAGACGCATTCAGTTTTAGTTGAGTAATTCCTTACGAGTATTTTTCAGTTTGGAAACTTCTACATAGAAATACTACTATTGCAATTTCTGCAAAGTCAGCGTCCACGTCACGTTCGTATCTAAACAGTTTCACAATCCTTCACATCTTTGTTCGAAATTGGACTTGTATAGGTTAAGATTAAGAAGTACGAGTTACAATACAAGTGCGTCTATAATTACAATTACATAAAGTACCAACAACTCGTCGTTTTGTGCAGCCTCAACTAGTTGATTTTGTAATTTTATCACTACTACTGGTGCACAAACAACGACGCTATCCGAAAGGACTTGCCAAGTACTTTAACGGCCAAGAGCCGATGTCACAAGCCATGTCTGTCGAACATGTTCAGAGGAGATTGACATCAGCCTTCCTATGACTTAGCAATATGTACTACTCTGAGCATGCAAGTCAACGTTGAAACAACTAACGCTTAACAATAACAACTACTCAACATTTTCGAATATTGTAGTCAATCAATCTCTAATTTTAGTTTCGCTAGGAGGTCCAGGTGATACTTTAGTGGACCTGTCCAAGAGTAAATACTGATAAGTCTCGCTAGCGTCTGAAGAACATTTAATTACAATTTACTGTCAACGTCATAACTTTTGATTCTGATTTGCTTCATTTTGATTGAGGGAAGAGCATGAGTACATGTTCCCGTTGGTTGTGCTGCTCGGAGAATGATATGATATGTAAGGTGTGGGTGGGGCATTAAACTTTTAAAACCAAAAACAATATTAATTCAAACATTGAAATGACGTCAATGGGTCACAACTAAAGATTGTATTGTTCGTTCAACTACTCACACTCAAAGCTAAGTTAACGCCTTTAAAATTGTCAATTAGTTAAAACTTGAAACAGGATGGCACGACGTACGGCCAAAATAAAATTACAACTAGAAACAAACTATTTACAAATTAGAATGCCTACATGGGTTCCAAGATTGGGATTCCTCTACATTGATATTTGGAATGTCTGTGGTTGTCTTGCAAAGGGGTTGGTTGGTGTTTGTCCCGTTCTAGCTGCCTGACTTGCCCAGTCCGCATCAAACGGATCACCACCTAACGACTGGGATCGAGCTGGTCCTCCTCGTCGAACGCCAAATCCGACGGAAGTTTGTTGAACAGAGCCTGTGCTCACCAAAGGAGGCCTGCTCGATTCTGGAAGTTTGGATGCCGAGTCGGAACTTGTTGAGTTGCTGGATTGAGGCAATGTTTCCTGTGAAGCGGAAGTACTGACTGCTGAGGTCAAAGGCGGAGCAGGCCTTGGCGGTGCGTTGTCTTTCTTCGAGTCCGCTCGTGTAAACAACGGTATCTTTGACGGAGAGGACGTGGTTGATGTGGAAATGGGTTGAGTCCACACTTTGCTCGACTCGGTAGGACGTATGTTATAATGACCAGGAATGTTTTGAGTCCAGTGTCTATTTTCCGTTAGTGGTTGTGAAGTGAAGTTGGATCGATTCGTATGATTTGACTTTTCTAATGATAGTGGAAGGGATGGGTTGAAAGCTGCCGAGGATGAGCTGCCAGCACTCACTTCGTCGTCCCACGGATTCGTGAACTTGGTTGGGAATTGAGAAGTCGGGCCCACGTTCTAAACATCAAAGGGGAAAATAATTTTTAATCTTTGAGCTGAACTCTCTTGAGAGAACGGACATGATGAGCCATGAGCCAATATTTACAATTCATGAACTCAGCAAATAAAAGTTTACAACTTCTATCTGAAATTAAATCAATGTGCCATACAGCAGGTTAGAAGCCTGCATTGCAAAGTACAAAGGCATCCTTCAAGTACAATCTCCATTTTCAATAGTTTATAGTCCTCAAAACCAATTTGTCATCCTGATGCTGATTGGTTGGCGACAAATATTTGGTGAGATTGGCTTGTGGCTGATGGATGAACATAATTAGATGGGAAAATATCAACTCACCTTCGTATCATCATGATTAGCTGCCAGTAGTGATAGTCCTTGAGTCACTTGTTGACAAAGTTCAGTCACTAAGTCTTTACTATCCAGTCTCATGAGATTCCGAGTGTCTGCGCTCGCTGCTGCTGACTCTTGAATCGTTCCTCCTAAGTGGGAAACATAGTGTAATGAGATTTCGAATGTCATCCGATATCCAATCATACCGAAATAGGCATCGACCATCGACCAACACAGGCGTGGTGAAGATTTCTTGGTAAACAATGGAAAGGCTTTATCAATAGTATAAGCAACATATATTCTGGTACGTCTTCACAATGAATTCTGAGCATATCAAGTACTTCGCAAGTTGACTTGCCAATTTTGATTCACAATGCGGTACTTGTCATCTATGACCCGACCAGCACCGTAATTTTATATCACAATACAATAAACTGTTTGATATAAAACTTCTACAAGTTTCCCTCGATGTGGTGTTAGAAAATCACACCGAGAAGGTTCGGGTTCGGTCTTCGGTCCGTCATTCATATTCATATCGATCAAATAAATCGTCACCGTTGCTGATCGAAGCCATATATGGAATTTCACAAGCTCTAATTTCACGCGGTAGAATTCATTGGAAATACCAAAATATACATATATAGAATGTGAATAAATTAAGAATTTTGCAAGCACCTCCAAGTGAGTTATTAGGCAGGGAATGCAAGCGATTCCTCTGTGTGCGAGGTGGTGGAGCCGGACTGGCGTTAGCTAAAAATGAATTGTAAAAACATTCCATAAGTTTAATTAAGAACACATTCAAGGAGAAAGCTACTAAGCTCTAAGATATGCCACCCTCCGTCCCTTCCCTATTTTAGCCTAACTTTGAAGTGGTCAAAGGGAACTGAAAGCTTTGTTGATGTTGACCTATTGTCCTTGTCAGGAATTGCAATGTTATCAGAACTCCGTGCTCGGAATCAGCCGACACGCTCAGTTGGACATTTAGCTGTACTGTACCGTACATGCAAAGAATAATTCATTTTCTCTGAGTCATACGAATATATTGTTGTACACCTTTCAATGGCATCTCATCCTTCGTTCCGTCTTCCTAGTTGTATCCGCTCTTAAACAAAACGAGTCAACTTTGATAGACTTTAAATACGCAATCATGAGGTGAGGCTTATTATTAGCGGTATTCGGGTATTTGCAAAATTGGTGGGTGGCATAAAGATCCGAATAAGGTCACATGCTCGGGTGAAAAGTGGAGGTATTCATTTCATACCTGATGCGGAAACACCATTGCTACCATTCACCGTCGAGTTCGAGTCAGAGTCACTGTCGCTATGATGAGTCCGCTGCAGGTTCGACGGGAGGTCGCTCAGACGAAGTGACAGTTGTCTCTTGAATGGTGACTGGTTGGAGAGTTGTGTGAAACCACGGAATGATCCTTGTCTCTCAAGCATTTGAACCGGAGCCCGAGGTCTTTCAATAGCATGAGGATTAGCTGCTGTTGCGCCGGAAGTTCCGCCTGGAGTTGAGCGTATGATCGCTCCAACGTTGTCAAGTGGAGGAGAGCCGGACTTGTTGGATAAATTGTCCGTGAGTGAGTTGACACGGAAACTTCCTGAACGAGTAAACGTTGAGGTCTTGGAATCAAAAGTCATGCTTACTCCGCATTCTTTTTCACGTCGCTGCTTGCGATCGAGACAAGCTGCGAAGGCACAGCCTACTGCATGACTCAAACGCTCACCCTGTGAAATATATATTATCACTGAAATATTTGCATCGTACCTGGAAACCTAAGGAGGCAAAGAACTAAATTCTAAGTAGCAATAGTGATAGTATTCAGTTTAATTCTTATCTGCGTCGACTCAAGATTAATACCCAGTAATTAGTAAATAGGCATTCAGAAAGAGAAATTAGGTAAACACACACCAAAAAGTTGTAAGTTTTAATTACTTCAGTGATTACCGAGTCTTTACTGGCTAGAAACCCGTGACACATCCAACGACGAGTGGTGCCGTCCCGACAAATGTAAGAAAATCCTCGTTCGTGATTTCGATCCGGTGCACAGAAGGAAACCTTCTCTATTGTTTGATCTACGATCAATCCCTAGAAATAGAAGAGTCAAGAAATTAATTACGTACTGAGCTGGACCTGGACACATGTGTTTCGTGGATTTGCACAAGAAAATGGTACCATAAGATAAGAAATGAATAGGCATATTGCTGGTGGACAATTAATTACGTACGAAGTCCCAGAGTAAATTCTTCCGCTGAATCGCTTACCTTAGTATCATCCTCGACCACACGAAGCCCGTCTCCAGAGATGTATAGAATGGATTTAACTGGTCTCCTTCGTGATTGCTGTAACATGGTTGAAGCAGTTTTAATGTACAACATGATCGGAATGCAATAAATCTGTACCAAAATTCGATTTAGGTTGAAGATTTTACCCTTAAAACTTTCATAGCCTCTTCGCAAACTGGCATCCCTCTGGACTCAAATACTTCCACGCAACCGAGATACTACAAAGTTAATTCAGTTATAATTCAGTTAAAAACTTCATGTACGGTCATGCGCTCGTTGTCCCTATTTTGTGGAGCCGGGATCAGGTACGGCAGTAGAATTGATTGCTACACGATTACAGTCATACATGAGTTAGCACTATTAGCAAAATACTTCAATGAATGTTCCACTTAAGAATACTCAATTGAAAAGCTATTTATTTTAGAAATATTTCGTCTGCCGCGAGTGGGGGCTGATAGTTTTTATATACTGTTACCTTCACATGAAAAGAACAATTTCCAGCTTTCACTGCTTCTTCATCAGCTTGCCACTGATGCGGTTTACTGCTTTCAGGTGAATCACGCTTCTTACGAAATGAATCACGGAGTGAACGTCTGAGACGCCCCATTCGCTCCATTTTGCTTCAATATATCTTGTATTGCTATTGCTAGTGAGAGGAATTTCACGTCATTCAACGCTGAAGTCACGAACCCACGCCGCGACGTTTATCAGTATGAACTTGATGAGACGGCTTATAGTTCATGTTTCATGACCCGTCTACAAATATAAAAGCAAATTACAATAGGTAACATATAGGACTCATTTTTTACGTCTTCTCAAAATGCACATTTTCAAGCGGAAAGGCGATCAAGTTCAGTTGGTCAAATGTCAAATTCACAATTGTTGTGCCGAGCGTGATTGCTTCCAAAAAGATATTTCGAGCGAATAAACTTTGCTGGGATACTTTGTTGGAACTGGAACACTTGGCTAATTGTGCCAATGTTGAATCCATGAAACATACACTATTTTGACTGGATTCGCGCTTTCGTCTTATTTTTTGGTAGCAGACATTTTCAGTTTTCAAAGTATGAAATATGACCTCTGACCTTACTGATCAACCTCGTCTAGCCATTCGTATTCGTATTCTATTGTATTTTGTATTGGTAGTACTATACGAGTAAGTACTTAGAACTGGCACATGTTGTAAACTGTCCACCAATCCAGACCAGAGGTCCCATGTCCAGGTCAACATCAAAGAAATAATTATAATTATGCATTGATTTCGATTATTTACCATCTAACATCTAAAATCCCTCTTATCACAATATCCATAGAATCTCTACGAGGAGGCTAAACGCCAATATGTATCGTCGTATATCGTATATAAAACTATAGGCTACATTGTGGTACCTTTGAAACTAAGTAACAACACACAACCAAGTGCTTGCCGGAGCATTTGATTGTAGGTAAGCACCTAATTTCGTCAATTGTGGATTGTAAATTTGAAATTCCACAATTTGTGTTGTCGTAAGCATCTCATTCCTTCTTTCTAAGTAAGTACTGAAAAAATTGGAAATTGTAACGTGCAACCGGAGTTGTTGTACAGATGATGATGATCTTGACCGATACTTAATTTTCCAGATTGAATGATCTCAAGTCCAAGTACCAGGATAGGATGAGCCCTTCCCCTCCCTGGGCTTGTGGGGTGGGATAAGGGTTGAAGTTGAAGGTGACGCAGGACACAGGAATGCAAAAAATTCACAACCAACCAACACAAGTGTATCAAGTCCTCCTCTTTTGTCTTTCATCACTCTACTACTCTATCCTACTGACAAACAACTGAACTGAACTGAACAACAACGGGGAATGAATGAATAGTTGATTGTGGTAATGTTGAATGTAGCTGAAGTGCCAAATACCCACCCATACGCTTTATGCTAGGCCGTCGTCTTCGCCTTTTTTAGTTCATTTGTTCTTCATCTTCCCACACAAAACACCTCTTCTCCCAATATACTAATATAGTTCGCATCTCGCATTCGCATCTCATGCCCATGTCTCTCTCAACCTCAACCATTCACAATCACAATTCACAACTTCAGACTTCAGCTCAGCTCAGATACGACTATTACGATACACACACCCAAACGAACCAAACCAGCACAAGCAGCACAGCAGCAGCAGGCAGAAGAGGTTCTTATTATAAACTAGTAGCGCCTTGCGCGGCATCTATACGTTGAATTTGATTAAATGTTGAATTCAATGAGATTCCATTGCCCAGGTGGCAGGAATAATAGCCCAAAATAAATCCAACGTAGCTTTTTTCTTTAAAGATTATGTGTGATTGATGTGTGACGTGTGACATCGTGTTCTTAGGTTTATGGGTTTATAAATAATTAACATTTAAATAATAATTATAATTTACAAGCTGTAAATGATAATTAAACCCGACACCCGACCCGCCCGGATCAATTTTGTCGGGGACAGTTTTGGCTTAAAATACTTGATTCTGCTTTCCTTATTTCACGTCACAATCACAAATCACAACTAACATCACAAATCACAACTCACAACACAAACGGAGCCATCATCCATTCTTGTCGTCAACATCATCGAACAATTTTTATTGTTTCGAAGCTTATGAAAATGTGCTTCAAACTGAAGTCATATAAGTCTGTTGGTTTCGAGTACGTGTGTATCTCGTCAAATTAATATAGATGCCAAAACTTCAAAGCGATTACTTTGTCAAGTTATTAAGCTGTTAAGAACCTTGAATAGCAAATATACTGAATGCAAGATACAATGCACATCATGTTTCGGTTATGATTATGAATATGATTTTTTTTTTACTTTCCTCCACTAACCACTACTACTGCTGCTTATCCAAAATCTATAAACGCAAAAATTTCGTGGAATTGTTGACCCGAGAGCTTCAGCATGTCGCACACAATATGCAGCTATTGTATATAAAGTGATTTGTCCGAAACTCTTTAGTCGGAAACCCATCATGTGTCTTTTCATTATTTTTTAAACATGCAATTATTCAAAAAAATTGTTATTTATATAATTACAATTAGTTCATTAAAGCATTTGATTTGATTGAGGTTCTTAATTTGACTTCAATGCACTGCTTTTCGATTTGTTTTTTTTCCTTTCCTGTAATGTAAAACCAGACGTCACTTTAGTGACGTCTTAGTTTTGATCAAATTCATTCGGGTCGAGTCTCGAGTCTCGAGTCGGGGTTCGGGGTTAAACCTGAAATCGCACTCATTGCCAATTGCCACACTCCGGGTATTTAGAAGTTTGAAATACATATTTAATGTTCTACAGAATCTATTGTGTTTGGTTTTATACTCAATCAATGTTTAATTTTCAAAGTATATTTTAAAATATAATCATTGTGTATTAGTAGTAAGTAGTGGAATGGATTTGAAGCAATATTCGCATGTTGATACCGGTTTGAAACCTGAAAACTCTGATCTTCTGGTCAACCCTCGAAAATTGTTTTGCTACCTTAAGGAAAGATTGGCTAGATTGATTGTTAGAAAACCATGGAAAAATACTGGAATATATCCACCACAGGAGATTTTCACCTGAATTGAATAGCTATAGAACTGGAAGTACGTATCCACATAACTATGTATCAATAGAAACAGGATTAACCAGTTAACTGTGTAGAATACTTTTTGGTAAAAATCCAGTAAATGATATAACACAAGATTAGAGGTGCTCTCATACTTGGTGTAAGATGAAATGACAAATGACACTACATAATAGCAGATCATAGGACAAAACTAAGTACGGAGGTGTTTTCGTAATTTTCAGTAAAGTATCAGCAGGTCGACATGTCCAAGCTACAATTAAATTCTGATATGGGTTATGCTATGCTGTATAGGTCGTGTCGTATCGTAAGTTGTCCTATCAAGTGATGCTATTGGCCAGGTCCAACTGCCGTGGACCTGTCTTGAAATATATGCTAATTATTCATGTGCCACTGCATTCTTCTTTCTGTGACAACGAAGAAAAAGTTAACAATTAGTTTCGCAGTAGTTTTGCGACAGCCTACATTGATAGTTGCGAACGACTAACGCAAAAATTATATTTAATACCTTGGAATTCCGAAATGTTAGGATCAGCTCTGATTTATCCTAATTATTCAGTATTATTGGGTTTAATCGAGATTTGGTCATCAATACTACGTAATTTTACTGTGTGTTCCTTTCCCCAGCCCAAGCAAGCGCTGTTATGTAGAAGATCCCATAGTTGCACGGGGTTATTCTAAGTGAATCATTTTGACTTGATCATTCATTCCAATTTTGAATGACGCCTGAAGCCCAGTGATTTCTGGCTCAAAGTAGTTCATCAGCCCATCGAAAAGAAGATTCTCCTAGCTGCTGGAACTGGATACAATACCAAATATCTAATAGTTTTGTAAATAACACCACAACATCAAATTCTGACGTTATCAAAAATTCCCAAGTACTCTAGAAGTTGAGATGCATAATTTCTCATACTGATCCGAGGATCTTCTTAGCTTCAACATGTAATCGTATTGGACTTCAGTTTTCTTCACCTTTGACCCAACACTCGCCGCTCAGATGCCAGCACTCCATATGGAAGAGAATCCTTCGGGGTTCGGCCAGTTCAAGCATTAACCGTGTTCCAAATTGTAGTACAACCACTTACATGTAATTATGATTAGGGGGACTACATATTTAGCACGACTACAGCCACAGCTTGACCTCCTATTCAAGAAAATATTATAAAAAGACTTGGAATCAAAAAACAGAGCAAGTTGACCCGTTGGCGTCTGTGATTTCACTGCAGAACAAGTTTAAGCATTTTGTTATGACTTCTGCAGTTTTACATAGAAATACAAACTATTGTCCAAGAAATTAATTCCTGACTCGTCAGCAAACAAGCGTCCCAATTTATCAACTGAGAATGTGCATTGAGAGAAGAAACGTTTTTTACACTTTAAGAAAAACTGCTAAAAATCATAATCGTTCAAGAATTATATTTTATCTCTCAATTCCGAAATCATCTGTGCTCGAAAAAAGCGGTGACTATTCTACTTCCAGAAGAGAATTCAGATGATAATATTTGTGTTAATTGTACAGTGAAATTCAGAAATAAGAATTAACACTAAAAATTGTTCAAACGAGTGCTGTTCAGAGAAAATTCAAGAAATTACTCCGCTTTTCTGAATCGAGAATTTTTGAAACCGTTGTAGGCTTGTGACTGTGACAGTTTACAGTGGTTCAGAAATATTATTTTTGTTAAAAGTTCGTTGCGACGCAAGAAAGTTTTGAATCAGTAGTGTTTCAGTAGTATTAGTGGGCCGATTAACTCACACCAATGCATGGGAGAGATGGGAGTCGCGCCACCAAAGCATTGGAGAG
>JAQFYU010001061.1:0-16756 GCA_034694905.1 Ceratophysella granulata | reverse complement strand
ATGAGCAAATCAGCCTACGACACATTACGAAACACTTGGAAGTTGCCGCTACCAGCAAAACGTACTCTCCAGAGCTGCGCTTCAAACTTCGACTGCTACCCTGGTGTACTTCCAGAAATACTAACTCTAATGAAGGCTGAAGCTACAAACCCTACCAGCTTTCAAAGGTTGTGCGTCATTAATTTTGACGAAATGAAAATCTGTTCCGAAGTTACCTACGATACTTCACGTGACATGATCATCAGCCCTCACAGCCAGGTTCAAGTCATTATTGCAAATGGGCTTTGTATGAAGTGGAGGCAGCCACTTTACTATCAATTCGACCAGAAAGTTACAAAGTCTATACTCTTTCAAGTTATTCGAGAACTAGAATCTGCAAACTATCTGGTTTGTTCCATTGTTAGTGATTTTGGTGGTACTAATCGTGAGCTCCAAAACGAATTGGGAGTGAATTCAGACTCAACGACTTTCGAGAATCCCATGGATGCCTCCCGAAATATCTTTGTTTTTGCTGACGCTCCGCACATGATCAAGCTAATTCGTAGCCATGTATTGGATGATGGCTGGGTTTTAGATGATGGGACATTGATCGCTAAACAAACTCTGGAGAAGTTGATCGAGTTCGATTGCTCGGAAATTAAGGCACCAAAGCTAACCCGTAGTCTGTTGGAAGTCAATGGTGCAGAACGTATGAGGGTGCCATCAGCAACTAAACATTTGTCGCATCACACGGCCGCTCTAAGCACGAAATGTTTTCCCAAGGATCCAGCAATTTATCAATTCTTCAGAAACATGGACGACTATTTTGATATATTCAACTCTCGCATTCCCAGAGACCTGGACAAGCACATACGAAGTGGATATGGATTTTTTCAAAAAGAACAAGATACTACACTTGACCTTGTTGAGAAAATGGTCCGAACAATGCGGTGCAGAATATATTCCAAGAAGTTGAATAGCATGGTCCAGCGCAAAGCACTCCTACCTTGCCAGCATGGAATACTTGCTTCCATTCGATCGTTGAGAGGCCTCCACGCAATGGTGAAAGAACGTTTCAATGTTACCTACATTATAACTAAAAGATTGAATCAAGATCCTTTGGAAAGTTTCTTTTCCATAATTCGTGCTCTCGGTCGAACGAACGAAAATCCTTCACCAGCTGGATTCCGGCAGCGAATGAAGATCGCATTATTTGGGTCCAAGGTCAGAGCTCCGGTGGGTTCAAACGTTATTTCCGAAGATAACCTATAGTATTACATTAGTGCTAAATTGCTCGACTACGTTCGAGATGGCAAACAGATTGACTATCCTGTGGAAGTAGCTGACGAGGAATTGATTGCACCATATCCTGTGGAAGGAGCTGACGAGGAATATGTTTCACAATATCCTGTAGAAAGAACAATTGGTCTGGATGATGACTCACAATTCAACCCTGACACCGCATCACTTCATTACTTGGCTGGATATCTAGCATTTGTGTTAAGCGACTCCATATTGAGACAAAATCCGGACATCGATGAAGATATCGTCAAAGTGTTTACGAAAATCCGTCTGAAAATTAGAATTAACTTACTAAACACGCCAGGATTTGTAAGCTCTAAACGTAAAGCTCAAGAATCGAATTCCAGGAAGAACATCAAGAAAGCTAAACAGTTTTGTTCTTAGCTCTGCTCAGTGAATCAAACCTAGTCCTTGAAACTAATCATTTACTTTTGAAATCTACTCTATATTGAAACTTGTAACTAGTTAAACTAATTTACTATATACTGTGACTGCAAATTTATGACAAAAGAAATAATTAAATACATAAAATCACATATTCTTAATATTCGCAGTAAATGATGATTCTTAATGTAATTAACTTTCACATATATATATACATATGACTAATTCCACACGCTGGGTGTGAAATTCTTTATATCTGCCATTCCACAGCACCAATACGGTAAAAGGTACTCATTTAGCGATTAGCCACTCTCCTGATACAATATCAACAAAGAATGAATGTAGTCAGGTTAAATGCCATCTTTTTAATCACCGAATCAGTCCAGAAAACCAGAGGGAGGTATGCATTGTAGCAGTAGGGAGAATGCAGTGTGACTTTGTGACGCCATTTCATAGAGTAGAAAGAAACCGATGGTTTGCTCAGTTCAGTTAGATGGGGATCTGCACTTCCCGATGTAACTTAACTTCCCTGCACCACACCACAGACGTTTTCTCGCTCGAGAACCTTGAACCTTGTTGCTGTTCAAAAATTGGCGCAATAAAATCGTTATAGATAGTTTGAATTGAAGGGTCCTGGTTTACATAAACTTAGACTCGGCTTTCGATAATTAGATGTTCATCATAAATCATAATAGAAACTCGACTTAGAAACGCACCTATACCTTTGCACATGCTTAAACACAAAAGCAGAGAATAAGCTAATTTGGATTTCACTTTTAAGGTTTTTTGTAAACTAATCCGGGTAAATTGGACTGGTGTTTATAGTGAAGCATTCACTAAACAAGCATGTCAGCTGGAGAGCATCAAATGTTAGAACATGACTGTTGACTCTAATCTGCAATGTAGCATGGATTGAAATACACTACTAGGCCCATAATATACACACAATAAATATAATACTAAAATGTTAAATTGAAAGTACATAATATTCAATAATAATGAAAAACATATTCCTAAATTCAATAAATGAAAGCTGTTTGTATGTAGTACAACTTTCTAAATATTAGATAAAATCTGATGACAATGACTTGACTTGAATTTGGAATTGTATGTAGATCTGCCAGTCTAATGCAAGTTGTTAAAAATTCCTGATGAACCAGTTAGCAGTTGACTTCGTGAGCAGCGACTGCTTCAGCATGGAATACCATATAAAAATATTTATAATAACTCAAGTCGTAGGTAACTTGTTCCTATGTTTACCAACATACTGGCTTGGACACCAGTCAACCTGTGACTACAAGTTCTGCATCAAACAAAATAAAGTTCCGGTCACGGACGAATTATGGGTGGCTCCATCGGAAAATCTTCCGTTTCCGGAAGTTCATTCACCTACGTATTTAAAAGAATTGGCAAAATACGAGGCATTTGTTTATTCAGCATTATTAGATTTGGCTAAAAGTCAGTCCAGATTATTACAAGCGGCGTTACTAGTAAAAATTGAAGAGTAAGTAAATTGTTAAATAAATACCTTGCCCTTCTGCTAATACATTTAAAATATATTTTTAGATATTTGCATAATTACGAGAAAGATCGGGAGTTTGTACGAACTAAAACGTATTCCTCGACGGAGGAGGACCTAGCACTCGTGGTTTCACAGAATTCAATGTTGACGCTCAATTTGATTTGGAGATTTTCAAACGAGCTCTCAGAAATTGTGGACCTCATAAAAACCCAGCCATTGGCGAGGTATTGAAATTATGCAAAATATGCTTGTAAAATTAACTGAGTTTTGAAATTGCATTACAAATACCAGTTTCTTAGTTACTGAGGGTCAAGGCAAGGCTTTTATAGAGGATCTTCAAGCTATTGCCAAATGGCCAAATAAATGGACCATGGAAGCTGCATTCACAGCCTTCCTGCGTATTCAGATGATCCACAATATTAAAGTGACGGAGGTAAGACCAGATCAAACCTTCATAATTTTTTAAAACTGTAACTAATTGTGATTTCTTTTTTCAAAAGATTTCATCTGGACAAATACTTGGAGTCCACGTCTCACCGCATATGGATGTGTCGCTTATGTTTGCGCTGGGATCATTTGCGCGTCAGAAGAAGATGTACACTTTGGCAGTACCTTGGCTCGAATTGGCATGGGATACACTTATTTTGGAAAAGGACAAATCTATGCAAATTCTCAGTTCTAAAGTCACAATGACGGATGTGAAAGTCCAGATACGCGGTGCAATGAAAGACGTAATGAAATGACCCAACCAATATCAATCAGGGTTTCCACTTTACTTCTTTTCTTACTAAACTCGATTTAAATCAAATCGAGCTTAGTAAAGGTTTAAAATGATTAAAGCCTTATAATAAAAAATAGAATTTTAATTGCGTTATACAAAAGAATAACAAAATGAATCAAACCAAATGAAGTCACCATTCAAGTATCCACAATTGTCTCAGTCCAGTTAGGCCTATTTAATTTTAATCAAGTTTAATCGATTTTACATAAATGAGTTTAGGTGCTTAGAAGTGAGTAAAATCTGATTTTAACCCCTTGGCTAAAATATTTGATTAAATGTTGAAAGCCTGTAAAAATTTGTATTTCGAATGAAAATGTTCCAGAATTACATATGCTTTGTAGCGCCAAAACTATATTTAATCCTTCAACTTGCAATCATTTTCAGCATGACAAGGAACATCCCGGTTCAGAAAAGCTTCGTCACTGGGATCACTATTTTTACCGGGACAAATTAATTTATGAAAATGGAACCCTTGTCGAAATGAGGTATCCCATGCGGGAACTTGACTGGACACATTTTCGAAGACTGAATTACAGTTTCAACGACTTAAATTACTGGAGTCTCTGTTCGGGTGAAAATCATCAGGTTTTATATCAAATTGACTCTGTTATGATTAAAGGCTTTAAAACTAGAACACTAATTTTCAGACGGAGAAGGAAAAGGCTGACCTGAGCTGTTGGTATGACCGAACCTCCAGTTCCGCTTTGACCATCTTCCCAATCAAGAAAGAGCTTCTATCTCAGACTCCGTACATCCTACGAATCTATGATATCATCGGCCAATCCGCGACAGACGCTATTTTTGAACCATGGAAGAAAAAAATGAAAAGGTCACGCATAATTAAATATGCTTCCACGGCCAATGACGCAGCCCCATTCCAGCCCGTTTCAGAAACCCGAACATCAGTTGGTATCTACATGCAAGAACCACATCCTAAACTGAGCAATCTAATTGAAGTGGCTATTGGCTTGAATTTGAATTCAAATTCTGAGTCATCAGTAGATGAAGATTTTACCCTCACTTCCTATACCTTTGGCGGTCATTTAGTTTGTCACACGGACGCGGTAAGTAAATCAAAATATATGGTTAGTTGGAGACTAATTTGGTCTCATTTGTTTTTTTGGAATTTTTAAACGTTTGGGACAGTTTACATCATATCTAGAAGATTGTTCGCATATTCGGAATTTTGAAACGTAAATATAATTTTTGTATTCTATGTATTTATTCACCTTTTATTATACCAACCTCTAATTGGACTAATGCGTTTGCCCTGTCCGTCTGTTTGTCTGTTCGTCTTTATGGTGTCAGATTTTGGGAAGTTTTCTGATTACCAGTTGTTACTGTTCATTTAATTTAATATAATATTTTGTGTTGTGTGTTGTAGTATTTCGGTAAACGGGAGATTGAGATTTTTGGCCTTTATTGTACACAAAGTTACACAAATTTACATTTCTAAATATGCTAAACTTACTCAATATGAATGATGTATAATTAAATACAAATGTTTGGATGATAAAGTTCGAAGATGAACGGTTGGAGATGATGCAAGGCGGGAATCGGATAGCTACTGTGATGCTTTACGTAAGTTTTTTTTAAATTAACTTTTTAAATAAATTGCTTACATTCTTATTGCCACAACTTTGTAGCTGGAAAATACCCAGATCGGTGGTCTAACAGCTTTTCCACAAGCCGGAATAGCAACTGAGCCAATCAAAGGCAGTGCAATATTTTGGTATAATTTGAAACTAAATGGAACAGCGGACCAGGCTACCTTTCATTGTGGCTGTCCTGTTGTCCTAGGTCACAAAACTAGTAAGTTTGCTAACATATATGATGTATTGAGGTTCTTTAAATAATTAATTGCTGAGGATTGAGGTTGAACTTGAATTTTGCTGTTTTTCTCAGTTGCCACCAAATTGATTCCGTCTAAAAATCAATTTCGACTACGTCCTTGTGGATTAAATCAATACGAGTAATGGAAAACCCTCAGCCAAGGGTTCGAATTGTAGATGAAACAATTTTAAAACGTATTCTTAAAATTAAGTTATAGTTGTAAGTAATTCGGAGGTGTAATTGGCTTAATAATTAGTAAGGTGGTAAAACACAAATCTGGCGCTAAATGAATCACCTATTGCCAGATTTTTCAGTTGTTTTATTGACAACATAAAACATTTCTACTTAAATTATATAATATATTAAAATATTAAAAATAATAATATATAATATTAAAGTATCGCCCAAGTTTAAAAAGTGACGGCAGCCTTATTAACTATGAATATTCACCAAATTAATAAACAAGGGGTGTCACTCTCCTATGAGTATGAGACATCCCAATAAACATTCGACTATCGGCTTTGTGCCGGCGAGCTAACGGCGTGCTGGCATCGCGTCGGCAGGTAGTTTGCATCAAATGCCATCGTCGAATGCATACCGGCCAGACATTGCTAGGCCATCATGAAGCATCGAAGCCAGTACTGGCATTGCCACAACTTTTAATATGCATATCCAGTACTGGCGTAATGTTGGATATACCGACAAAACGATGTACTGGTATCGCGTATATAGTGCCTTTAAGGGATCGACACAGGCGTAGCCAATGCGAGCAGACAGTTTTTTTCTTTACATTTCCAGTGATGGCCCTTTATATTCAAACCCGATATTCGGCATACTGGTCCAACCAATATATTTCCCGTACGGAGCCGATACCGGCTTATACGATTTACGTCGACGTGACTCGGCGAGGGAAATCGTCTGTTCGAGAACAAGGAAAGAAGGAAAATGACAACGGTCATTCTTTCAAATCTGAAACATGGATTTAGGTCAGGCAGAAACGAGTCCCAGTCCCAGTACACCCTAGACCTATTCAGTGGTTACCTTAAAGGATAATTAAGTTTCCGCTGTTCCATCTTGTTGGCTGAATTCCACAGGTGACAAATGCTGCTGGCCTGAAAAACGAACCTGAGGAGGTCACGCAGCTTCTGATGAAGAAAAAACCTCCAACGGAGAATTGGACGCTGCATGATGCAAGAATGCTTGCACAAAGAGGTAATAATTTTACTGTTTAATTGAATTGTGAGATAAAAACGCACTTGCGTTTGTCAAGGACTGACTTTCGGGTAACTTGAGTTACCTATGCCATAATTGAGCGATTTGCGGATGACATATGGGACAAGACATTTGTGTTTTACCTGTAACAAAATCGGCATTTTATTTTGTTCTCAGTAAGCTACAAGGATGCGATAGAAGCCACGCCAAGATATTCAAGATCAAGAAAGCTGAGACCACATCTGATTTAGAATTCAGCGATACCAATCCGTTCTGTAGTATTTGACAAATACTACAGAACGGAGACTTCGAAAACCAACTAGCAATCGAGAACTAAAGAATTTGGAAGATGAAGGACGCATAACGCTTGTCGCTGTGTCGCAAGCATCTGACGCGGTCGTCGAACATGAAAATGGTAATAGTCATTTTTTGTTAAATAGAAAATTAAACTGCCAACTTGAGAACTAATTTAGTCGACTAATTTTCGTCGATCAAAATATATTGCCTTAATTGTTTGTTCAAACAGAATCTCCGCAAGATCTGAATAATATTGGGTGGAGGGAGATACCAATACAATTTGTCAACAATACGGACAACACTTCAAGAAAGGAGTTTGAAGGTATCATAGTACAATATGTTTAAATTGAATAATAAATAATAATTTGATAATTATAATTTAATAATAATTTAATAATAAATTTAATAATAATTTAATAATAAATTTAATAATAATTTAATAATAAATTTAATAGAGAATAAATATTAAAAGTTGTGTTTTGTGGTATTTGTAAATTAAAATGTTTGTTATTATTGTCATATTGGCACTTCTGCCGCACTGGTGTGCTTGTTTGACTTTAAAACAGATAGCAGGCCATTAAACGAAGAAGTAACATGTCTATTTGTATAATTTTTCTTGATTCGAGACATGATTTCGGCTTTAATGCTTGATAAACACTACATT
Organism: Ceratophysella granulata; assembly: GCA_034694905.1. Taxonomy (NCBI): domain Eukaryota; kingdom Metazoa; phylum Arthropoda; class Collembola; order Poduromorpha; family Hypogastruridae; genus Ceratophysella; species Ceratophysella granulata. The sequence continues at coordinate 8,782 of JAQFYU010001061.1, read as the reverse complement.
TTTTAGCCTTTTAACATTTATTCAGCATCAGACATTTGTGATAGCCTAACTCCTTCGGCATGCCAAATATCGTAGCGCGGACCTCGTGAAACCAAGTCGGAACGAAACGGTTGAGGAAAGCAAATGTCTTCAAGACGTCGAACACGAGAGAGACACGTGTAGATTAAGCTGGGTGACATCCTATAAAACATTATGCTCGAGCGTCCAGAATCCTCTACCGGTAACCCATTTATTACTCGGAAAAGTGTAAAGCCTTGGACGCAGTGAGCAGTGCAGACCCAACAGAGCTGTATTTTATAAAAACAAGAAATTATTTTTGTGCTCTGAAAATTTGAAAATTGAATACAGTTACCTCCAGTGGAAACTGTAAGCAAGTCCAGCTGCTTTGAGAAATGCTACAATACTCTGGCCTTTTGACACGTATTATGTGCACTTCTCCAAAAGTTGTATAGACCTTCCATGATAATTGTTAAACTTGACAAATATGCATTTCGGAATCCCATCTTCGTCAAGTGGTCCAAATCTTACAACCTTTCCCGTGGCACCATTGTAAAGGCCAGCCCGCATCAAAAGACGTGAGCATCATGGGAGCGTCAATTGAAAGCCGCAAGATGCTAGAGTGTTCTTTGGGTGCGTTTCTGCTATATGCAGCAGGATTTTCTACAATTTCTTTTCCGTGATGCTCGAGCCGAAACCTGTGATAGTTTTATTTTTCAATTTCTTTTCAAATTTTAAGATTAAAATTTATGTATTGTGTTTACGCATTATAAGATTTTACAATCTTCCTTTCTGGGAAGATGAATAGTCTTTCTTTAATGAAACTTGCGCGTTCGTCGTCAGACAATTTGGAAACTTCTCGACTTTTTAACATTTTAACGTCCGATTCCAACAATTCTCCTCGTAAAACCCGGCACAACAAGTTGAGAAACTCGCCATTATCCTTCTGTCTCATTCCCTTTGTAAGAACTACTGCTCTGTTAAACGAATGGTAACTCTGAGATCCAGTCATTGCACGAGATTCTTGTTCGAGAAGTGCTGGATCCTTGTATAGACTATAATCAGCGACGGGGTCAAGTTGTGCTAAAAATAGTAGAGCATTGAAACATTTTCTTTTTAGCTCATTTTCAATCTTTAAATTTACCAAAATCGCCAAATAGAAGAACATTTCGGTCTCCCATGATTACTTCAGACTGGAAAATTGCTTGCATTCGTAGAGCAATGAATGCAAAGTTTCGCAATCCAATTAGACTGTGCTCATCAAACAAAAAGTATTTGACATCTTTCAACTCTTTTCGGACAAAGTCAACATTATTTGATAGTAGGGCCTTTTGGTTGTAGCAGTTTATTTTGAAGCCCGAGTGAAACGTTTGTCCTAGTATACAATTTATTGGGTATTATTTATTGAATTATTGGATACAATTGGTTAAAATGTTAAAATCACTCTACTATTATTCTTACCACCAACTAATACGAGCTACTTCCAGTGAAACTGAATACTCTATATTTGGTTTTGGTTTCTTGAAACAATTGACGGAGGGCCAGAATAATCTTACTTTTACCTGTTACAACGATTACAAACAATACAGATGCCTTTTAGAAGTGTTAGGTCATTTGAAGCAATATCCCAGTAAAGTTTTGAGACAGTATAAAATTCAAATTAAATAGTTGTATTATGCAAGGTTTAATGGTCCACATTTGTTCAGAGGCTACATGTCCGTACACTATAAAAATTTTAGAATTTTGATTCCATACTACTTGGAACTTCAAATTGTTCATGAGCTTTGTGTGCTTTCTTTGTAGAATTATCAAAATCCTCGAGGCGGGATGTGAGAGGAGAAACGGGAGCGAAACGAATTACAATTGGTGTCATATGGCCTGCGAGAGTCGGACCCCGGAAGTGCCCGGATTCCATAAATACGGACCTGACCCACTCAACAATCATCAGTACTCCTTTGGCCAACCGCCTCTCCAGAAGCTTCCAACTCTTTGATTAATTTTCCAAACAAAATATCTGAAACAATATGCTTTTCATTAAGGCTAGCCCCGACGTACGTGGAGATCATCTCCGCTACATAATAATTGGACAGTCCAAAAACATTGAATCAAATAGCTTCATAATGTATACAAAGTGTCAAGGAGACGAAATTCACGGAACAGACTTGACGAGATGTTTTATTGGCCGCCTTAATGCGGAAGATAACCATGATTTTGCTCAATTGTACGAGGAAAAGCAAACTTTCCTTTGTTATGACTGGTTCAGTTCTTGCTTAATGTCAAGACTGACATTCAATATGAACGTCTATTCCCACAAACAGTTGTTTGGTCAGGATCCAACGAAAAAGTCCTTTAGGTCGGTGGGTTGAAGCGCTGCGTCCAGGAGACACAGGAAGCAGTGTTTCAAGAAGCCGGTTTTGAGAACCTCATTGAGTTTGGTAAGTAGTTTAAATTTTTTTTAAATCATTTTTTTACATTTTAATATTATTTAGTGTAGCCTTGATGACTGGCCGTTAACTCTATAGCCGCTAACTATTTGAAATGTTTTGTATAATTTTAGCATCAACACTGGGAAGTCCAACAACGAATCATGGACTGGGAAAGGGAAAGAAGCTTCCCACGTTGACATACCACCCGTCCACGGAAGCCGTCTCTCCTGCATGTCCAACGGCTCTTTGTCCTCAAAGGTCGTCCAGGCCGTGCCTTTGGAAAATGTAATTCCACAAACAAAGGCGGTAGTCAGCCCATTCTAGACGAATCCCAGGGACCTGAGACTCAGCTCAGCGAATGGGAAACTCAATGATTGAAGCGGCCCTTCAAGCAAGCGGTATTACGGGCCCGGAACACAATTCTGCTAAAGAAGCTGGAACCTCGACCCGTAGTCGTGGAAAAGCGCAAGGTGGAACCTCCCTAATAAATGCTCCCCAAGACTATTGCTTGGATGATATTCTTGACTTTATGGATGACTACAATGAAGACGGAGCCAGCTGTTCTCATGAGTCGGCTGGCTACTCCAGGTAGAATGTGGATATTATTCTCCCGCGAAAAGTTAGAGGCATGTGTACGGGAAAAAGACCCTATGGTTGGAAGTCTCACTGGTGTGACTTGGAACTCAACTGCAAAGTTACCCAATGGCTACAAAGATGTGGACCACTTGTGAAGCGGTGAATTTAAAACTGAATATTTTGAAGGCCTTGGAATATAATTCAATTTAATTTTTTACTTGCAATTTGCCAAAAGCTAAAGATTTACACGTGTCAAAATAACAATGTCAAGGCGCGTACCAAAGTTAAATTGGAAGCATTTCACCAGTCTTTCTTTTTTCATTTACAGGATTGGCTTTCCTCGAGCACCGGAATATGCAACATTCCGTTCACAGAAATGCCTCAGTAGACACTTGTCTGATTGAAATGCGGTAAGCAAAAAATGAAAAACTTGTTAAAATGTTAAAATTTTATTTATTGTGGACCTAGTCCATTCGTTTGCGCCCGGTAAGGTCGTAGCACAATTTAGAGTGCTTTCGAGCAGGATTTATGATGAGAAGCTTATCCAAATCTTGATTATAATCCTTTTCTTATTTTGTATATCTTTCCAGGAGCAGGATGCTGTGGCAGGCGTTTCGCATCAGGCGGAGAACGAGACCTGGTCAAATTCAAAAAAATTGGAAACAAACTTCTTGTAACATATTAAATAATTTGGAAAAACGTACTTGTCTTTGCCAGTTTTGTTATAAAATATACTGTGTTCTTCCCAAAGTATTAAATTGATCCTAAGATTTAAATAGAAATTTGTTTATTAAATTTTTAAACATTTCACATTTGTAAAAAATTATATTGTAGAATTGACAAACTTGTTTACCATTTTGAACTCTAAGGTTCGGAAAATTTTCAAGGTCAAGGGCCACTTTTTTTTTTAATTTCAAAGTTCGGCTAGATTATCTAAGATTGAGAAAATATTAGTTTAGCAGTAGTTTTAAGTTGTTACAATTTAAATTCTGTTGTAAATAGTGGTCAAATAAAAAACTGTAAATACCAATTTTCAGAAAGAGGTCGGCAAGCTTTTCCGAATACAGTTTCATTCCGTCTACTTTTGGGATTATAATGCTTCAATATATTTTTACAGTCGACGTCTCTGTGTTCATTTCTTTGGCATATCCTGAATCCAAAATTTTACAATTTAAAAAAAAAATTATTCACGGATCGGCGCTCACGTGTATTCACAAATTAGTTTACTGTTCAGCTAAGTTTGTTCGGGAATTAATCCATCTTCTTCTCCCCAGCAATAGCCCCCCTTTACAAATTACTACAAATTACTCTGCGCTAGTACGTAGGCATTGCTAACCCGAAACTAGCAACTAATTCATGTGTATGTGACGAACTACATGACATCTAAGTAATATCAACTGCGGATTCATGCCGATCGTCACATGCCACATTCTAGGTTATTTCTAGTACGTACGATGCGTACTGTGTGATGTTCATTGATGGGTTCGGTCGTGGATCTGAGCATGCAGCTCTAATGCTGCTTGCTTCCAGAAATACGCCCTCCCAATCCGATGTTCAACACACAAACCCATCACCCATACATATTATCCTCATTCTCTATTTGTGATCCGAACCATCCACTAGAGTTTCAATACAGCACAATTGGCAACATTACTCCTTTTGTGTTTTGTATTTATTTCAATTAGTCTAGGCTCTGCATCTAGCCAATTGTCCATGCCTAGTAGACTCTGCATCTGCTAGGTAGTACCAGGCTAGACTTCCTGTCCAGACCTGAATTCCAACAAAGTTTGTTTTACAAATTAAATAAAAAATTACCTACCGCGACAGTCTTCCATAGTAAATGCAATTGTTATTTTCTGGCGGCGAAGGAGTTTTGGCGCACAAATTGGTCTATCTCTGGACATGCCAAATTGGCAGCCCGAGTTTAGGCATAGTTCACAATCCTGCTTCATGTTCCAACACTGGGATTTGGACTTGGCAAATTACAAAAACTGCCAACAAGAAAATAAAGTTTTTCATGTTTGGGTTCAGTTTAGGCACAACAAAACAATAGCTGAAAGAAGAGAGCTTGTCACTGTACTAAAAGTCAAATTGAACAAAACACAAAAGTCGAAGTTTGTACTGAGTTAACTTGTAGCAACTTAGAGAGTGGTAGTTTCTTCATCAATCTGACAGTCATCCAAGGCGAGGTACGTGTCGAGATCAGAACGACGGCCCAATTTGTTGTAAATTTTCGAGCCGAGAGAGATTCCAATGGACAAAAGTAATGCTACAAATATGCATATTAAATTAGTTGAGCCAAAGATAAACAATCATAAACTCTGGTTTTGCCACGTACCACCCAAGGATATCCATCCTAGTATGGGCGTGATTCCCATGCCTTGTGCTTCTGGTGCAGCACAACTGTGTGGACCTTTGAACCGAAGTACAAGCTCCACGTCGTCCGGGTAGCGTCCAATTGGAAAACAAATTTAGTCAGAACTCGTAAAAATTCCATATTCGCAACCAGCATTGACACATCACAATCGCCAAAACCCTTGCAGAAATTTAAAATTATTATAAACTATACAAATTAGAAATGCAAACTTGTATTTACTCTAGGATACAGGGTTCAAAAAACGGAGACTTGGAATTTTGGAAAACCAATTGAAAATGACACTCACCCATGTTAAGACTAGAAAACGGATCACCTGAGAATGACTAAATTGGTAGGATATGAGTCATACGCTGAATCAGAAAAGAAGTGTGTGATAAATGCGTGTGATGAGATTACATACAGGACTTTCATATACTATGCCTAGAGTCAGCAGTACTATGTGAGTGTGTGCGTTGGCGTTCTCTGTACACTCTAAAATTCAAGATTAGCCAATGTGTAGTACGCACGAGCAGGAAATGATGCAACACAAAATACTTATGCATGTACATATGAAGCCACTCATACAAACAAACGCGTCCATAAAACTTGTAAATTACAACATTTGAACACATTTTTTATTGAATTCAAGGAACCTGAAACGAATAGTAAGATTAAATGGAAATGATTAAAAACAAAGATAAAGAAGGTGGGGTTTGAGTCCGATATATTAACCCGTAGGGTCAGTCAGACTTAGGATAGGGAAGGAGAGGTTCGTTATCGTTAATTAGGATTAGAACATTTATCTTTTCAGTACCGAGGGATGGTTATCTCCTTTCCCGATACTGTCAATTCCTCACGTGTCACGGTCATTCTCCGCAGACATTCCAGAGGCGAGTCCTAATGCTAGTTGTGAGGTTTCAACAGTGATCAGTTCAGAAGCCAGATCCCAATTAACATACTATAATAACCCGGTCTTATCGCTCATTTGAGAGACCCTGGAAAAACCCAATTGCATGCATTACATATCAATGTGCAGGCGCCGATTCAATTAGGATAATAACGAATATTCGTCCCAACTTCAATAGCTAACCGTACACTATTGCAAGTAATGCTGCCTTTTAGGAAAAAACCTCAAGGCGATAAGAATTTAGGATGGGACCGTACCTATAGATCCAAACCTTCCTGGAGAAATGAGATGGAAACTCAAACACCAGGACAGGACGTCATCCCTAAATGGAAATGATTAAATAAAGGAATAAATGAAGTTGATTAAGTACTTATTGGAACACAAACAAATCAATCAAAGCAAAAAAACTCTTCAATACTGTCCACCACACACACCAAACACAGGATGTTAAAATGTTAAACTGAGCAAGCAATAAAATTATAATATATAATGTTAAAATGCTAAACTGAAGAATTGAAAAAATTATATGTAAAAATGTTAAAATGTTAAAGTGAAGAATTGAAAAAATTATATATAAAAATGTTAAAGTGAAGAATTAAAAAAATTTATGTAAAAATGTAAAAATGTTAAAGTGAAGAATTAAAAAAAATTTATGTAAAAATTTAACATTTTTACATATAATTTTTATATATATTATAGCGAAGAACTGCAAATTTGGTTTAAATGTTAAATGTTTAAAGATCTGTTAAAATACTTACGGAAGGGTTAGCGTCCAAAAGAAGCTCGGTATCTGGCTGCAATACTTTCAAGCGGAAGAGCCAACTAAAATTCGTAAAGCTTGTAATTATAAATTGCACAAATGTAAACCATTGACCCAAAGCAATGCAATTTGACTTACGGGGCATTTGATGTAGCATACGCAGCCTCTAGTAAAAAGTCCTTTTCGAATCCCCTCATAAGTCCCGAAATTGACAGCTTCGTTGACCACGTACGCTGGAATTGAAATTCAAAATTTTCAAAGAATATTTTCAACTATATGCGCATAGATTTGAATTCAAATTCAAAATCAATGTAAAATAGAATGATTTTTAGTGCAACTTACAAAGGTTGAATCCCCAATGAAAGGATTTACTGGCTACCACGATGAGCTCTCCTTCGGTCTGTCGAATCTGACTAACATCTACTCCCTTGTCAATGAAATTTTGAGGGTCAATCATGGTATCTTTGTGAGAAGGAATCCGTTGCAAAGGTCGTCCGAAAGTGGTCTGTCGGCAGCAGTCAGTTCGGCAGCAGTAACAATAAATTTCCGGTAATCACACGGTCTTGAATTTTGCCTGGAATTACAACAATTAGATAAAAAAAAACAGAAATCCAAAATTATTTTCCCTAAACTCGTGAATTTCCGTTTTAAAGTTGGAGAATAATGTAGTCATTAAAAAACACACCAGAGTTTACCGCCAAATTCTTTGTCTTCTGAAAAGTGGCATAAATTCCAGCTCGGAAGCAGCTTGTCCTCCACGTGTATTCCGAACAGACAAAAAGGTAGCCTGTGGTAGAGCATCGGGACTGTCACTCCGAGAATTGAAGCGCTTCCAATGACCCAATCATCATTGGCTCTATCGTAATCCTCCTTTTGAAATTTTTTTGACAATGTCCAGTACAGTGCCCAGCTTATTTGTATTCATGAGCCGGTCCATTTCTTTGAATAGACTGTTTAGCTGCTCCAGGGCGTACAAGTATCCCTTCCCATTGCCCAAATTCTTCCAAAAAGATTCCCGGAGATAATGGCAAAAACCATATTGGCAACTTTTGTAGACCTCTTGAGTCCCAGATTGGCAAAAAAATTGGCTTACAGGATTTCCCGAAATGGCAAAAAAATGGTTTGATCGAATTTAATGTAATCCAGATTGGCAAAAATTGAAAACATTGACATCATGAAAAAAGATGTATAAAAACGTAAAAACTAGTACATTAACACAAACATTACACTACATTGACATTTCGTCGATAACATTAACTAAAGCCCGTAATTAGCAGCTAATTAAAATCACAAATGGACGTAGTTAGTTTAGAAATCCAGATGTAGAAAACAGATGGTCTCTGCTTCGTTTTGTACTTTTTGCTAATGCGAAGAAGGTAATGATTGAGACGGCGGTACTTCTTCTTCTGGAGTCGAGGCATGGAAGATTGGAGCTTTATCAAAGCGTTTTCTGTACTACTGTAACTCGTCAGTCGTTCTGGCCATCACCTCCTGCAAGGGAATTGCAAGAAGCTTTCTTCCCATTACTTTTGCGTCTCCTAGTCCTTGTTTGTTTAGCATTCTTGCAACGTCAGGATCATGATGGGCGTGATTTCCAGCTTTTGTCCAATGTTTCTTACTTTGAGAATATTTTCCGTCTTTTTCAATCACGGTTGAAATGCACTTGTCTCGGTCATCACACATATAATAATTACTGCCATTTCGGGAATTCCTTTTAGTGTAGATGTAACCGCCTCCAGCGAGTTTATACGTAGATTTTC
>JAQFYU010001060.1:0-16765 GCA_034694905.1 Ceratophysella granulata | reverse complement strand
GTCAGTTGCTTCCTTATGGCATCTCTGAACAAGAAACACTCATCTCTTTACAATTTACAGCATCCTCAATCTTCCAGATTCAGCTGTTACACTGCATAATCCCCTATCCATCTAGAGAAACAACTTTTTTAGCTTCTCATCTGTTGTCTTTTAATAATATGTATCTACGTACAAGTGGAATGTCTGCCAAGTGCTGGGACACAGTACAAACTTTGACTGATGAGGCAGATTGTAGTTTGATAGCAAGGATAGATGTCAGGTGACTACAACAATAAGTTCAATAATTAGAATCCTGTTTTTTGCGTATTTCTTGTTTTTCACGTCTTTGTATCTACTTTACATTATTTGAGGTTATAATCGAGTCGAGCATGTGTAATATTAACAGGAATGGACAAAACGAAGAAAATGTTTTCGAAAATCGAACAAAAATGAGCTAAAATTCTTGTTCAAGTTAATTAAATGAAAAAAAAAGTTGTTGTTAGTTTGCATTCAAATTCCAAATTAACAACAAAATCTTCGACTACGTTACAATTTAAACTATTGATTTTAACATGAATTTGTAACCTTAAAAACCATAATCAAGCATTCTAAAAAAGCTTCTAGAAATCAAAACCCGGTATCGAACGGCTTCAAACGGCTATCAAAATCAAAATCCTAAAGTCGAAATGGTTTAATTTTTAGTTGTTTAAAATCATATATTTAAATCATATGTCAAAAATTCAAAATAAAGAGGGGAAATTTTATATCATCGACATACGAGACGAGGAGACAACGTTAAAATCACGGGTTTTGAAAATCAAAATTGCGACCTTAAAAAACGTAATCAAGCATTTTAAAGAACCTCTTCGATTTCAAAAGTCAAAGTCAAATTAATGACATTGACAAAATCAAAATCCTAAAATCAAAATATTTTTGTTGATGTATGCTCGAAAACATGATTTGAAAATACAATAGTTTTGTCCATCCCTATCCCTGAATATTAAGCCTACATAAATTCAGCTGTAACCTCAAAATACAAATGCTGAATTCCACGTTTTCCGGAGTTGATTGATTTCGAATTTCACCTTTGACCTGACATACTGGCTTTAGGATCAGAGAACAATAGGGAAGCGGGTGTATGAATCTGGTAAAGCTGTCAAAGAGAATATATAGTTCATTGAGCGACAACCCCGAATTTTGAGAGATGTCAGTCTCATGTCAGGCCAAAGTTGATCCGTCTATTCTTCTGGCCTAAGTGGGAGGTAGGGATGTCATTGATTGAATATGAAGAGCTTGGTGATTTTTCTCAAAGCTCAAAACGGAATGCATTTTCTCTGAGCTTAGTTCCATGCTGTTGTGGTTAATCTAGGTCGTCTCAGCGGGATGCTGTCAAATGCATGTAAACACCTTGGGATCTCATTATCACCAAAGAGACCCTTCAATTATTTCGACCCTTCCTCCGCACGTTTAAATGCGACCCATCCACTGGCTTTCTTCTCATTGTCATCACCTCCGCTCCTTTCACTCAATGGGAAATGTTCTCTCCTTTTGCTTTAATAGAGTCCAGACCAGATGGATTGAGGAAAATATGAAATATCAACTCCTGTCTGTCCTGCTTCGTCCATGTATTAGGCATACTTATTCCCCAGGGTGTCTTGTTCTTTTGTGATTTTCCTATTCGGAGTAACAGTTTATAAATGTGTGCTTTTATCTCCGAGTGCTACAAGCACTTACCTCCACATGGCTCTTCCGTATTGTTGGCTCAAGGTGTGGGAGTTCCTGTACCAAAGGTTGGTTTTTTCTGAGGGCTGAGGGTCTGGGAATGGGACATTATTATGGGCCGGGACCAGGCTTTGTGAAGTGTATCTGGAAATTGACACATTTTTCAGTGACAGTTTGAGCTTAGACTTCTCCACATCACCACCACCGTCATCACCATTCAGAGAATTCAAAGTTGAAACATTGCTGGCCAACTCTAGCCCTCTCCCCTTCTATTTTCTATACTGCCGCCCGTTGAATCAATTATTTACGGAACTCATTTTATTTTATTACGTTCGTCCATTGTCATCTTCCATCAGTCAACTCCTCCGTCGTTTGGTCTTATCGGGCGGACCGTTCCAAAAAATCCAATTTGAAGGGTTGAGTGAGTGTGAAGGAGAAGTGTTTGGAGAATGAGAGGAAGTGGTTCATGGAGTCTTTTCTGGTTGATTGTGAGACTTAATTTGGATTGGGGTGAGTCGCTTCTTTCTTTGTCCAGACAATAATTGATTGAAAAATGAGACGAGGAGGTGAGACCGGTTTTCAATCCAACTGCTTATTAGGAGTTTAGTATTCTGGACACAGACTGAAGTGCGAGGCGGAGGGTAACTATTGAAAGCTGATCATGGTACTTCTTGCCTTCTGGCTAATGACAAAAGTCATTAGGTCCAGATTAGGTGAAGGAGTTGAAGTTCCGATTCCGAGATCTGACCATTTCTTCCGTCCTGTACCAGTCTGGCCATTAACCTAATTACTTGAGTTCGGATTGATTAAGCCTAAGTTGAAACATGTGGGACTCGGATGTAGGCTAGAAATGTTAAACATCTCTTCTCATTAGGACATTAATACACAGGCTTCGGGTTTGAGTTTGAGGCTCTAAATCGAAAAAGGTAGCTTTCCCCATTGTGAACCGAATTGAATGCCTGTTAATTTGCAGTTGCAAATGTTGCATTTCCGAATTCGCAAAATATTTGATTCCTTTCTTTTAATCAAGTAAATCGGGGGTCGAACTGCATCGTGTGGTTTCTATTGTATTTATTTTTCTAATTATTTTTAATATTTACTTGTTTTGTATATATTTAATGAAATTTAGTTAGATTAAATTGAATACTTAACAGTTTCATAGTTTCCTCTACTATGTACATACATTTTGCCTGTCTTGTCTTGAATCTTGAAACGTGTTTTTTTTGCCCGAACGAGAGCAATAATTTAGCGAACTATCTCACTTTCGTATGACAAAGCATGCATTGACTAACCGGACAATTTTAATGATTTTTCGCATGTTTTCCGTAAACATAGCAACCTATAACCTATTCCGACTAAAAGTAAAGGATCTCTACTAAGGTGATTTATAAGACTCTTACTTAACCTGACCTAACTTCTGCTCTCTAAATGCCCAAATTTAAATATTCTTAGGACTTAAAATCAAAATTACTGTATATATAATTGATGACCACATTACCAGATTCAAATAAATGTGAATTATATTTAATTAGTCGGTCAGGTTTAGTTCACTGATGCTGATTGTTGTTAATTACGAAATCAGTGAGGGAAATTTTCTAGGACCTTTTCTTTCACAACCGAATTTACGAATTTATTCGCCTTAACAGTCGTTGCTAGTATCCAGAAATGTCTACGGCTTCCGGGTAAATTAGAGTAGACCAATTTCCTAACTACATTATGGTACTTTGACCCGCGGCTCGTCTTCCCTGATTGTATCTCTTTGGCAATAGTCAAGTGTAGTGCTGATGAAGTGAGTATTGACATGAATAATTGGAACCGGCGGCTTCGTTCCAGTTCGAGCTCTTTGGCTTGAGTTTCCCATCTCCTTTCCCCTCATCTGCCGCTCCTGTCCTGTTTCCAATTTGTTTCCTTGTGAGTGAAAACTAATGAGTTTCATTTAGGAGAATATATTGGGCTACTCAGGCTCAAGTCTTGGGAATGTTTTGATTTTAGGGACTGTGAGAACATTAGGAAGGCGGAGGAAGGGGCGAGTAATAAGCTCACGTAGAATAGTGGCATTACTTCTCTAAACCCATTTCCAAATACGTTTCTTCGGGTTCTCCAGTAGGTCGTGTGGAAGGGAGCTTAAAAGCCCGTGCCGTTAAGTAATTACACTCATTTGTGAGCATTTGGACATTTCCAAAACTGTGCGAAAGGACTTCTGAGATTTATTCATTCATTCGGTCGGTTATAATGGAACTTGCCTGGGTAACGGAACTCCCTTTCAGTCAGCCTTCATAATTTCGGACTATCCCGGGTCACTTAGGCAAAATGCAGTTAGTAAAAATCTAAAATCACTTGAGCAAAAGAAAGTTGCACTTGACGAACGAACTTTGCAGTTGGACAAAAATTTGTTAGAAGTGAGAATAAGTTTATTTCTAAGCTTTATTAAATTAATTGTGTCCGAGTCAAAGTTCAAACAATGTAGGTAAAAAGTAAAGCAAAAATATTAAGTCACGGCAATATATTTTCAAGATTTCCAGCAAAAAAAAAAAAATGGAACATGTGCGTTTTAGTAGATCATCTCAAAAGTCAGGAACACCTTGGTCATTTCTAATAATCAGTTCTTGAATTTAAGTGTCTTAAGAAATGATTGTAGCTTCTACTTCGTCTCTGCTTAACTGTGGCAAATCAGCCGCCGATATGTACCACGTTGAAGTCTTGCATTGGTTGGCCTCCAGGAGCTGCGAGTCATGAGACTCGGAAGTTGAACACATTAAGGTTAAAAACGTTTTGCCCATGTGGCTTGTGACTCTAAAATTTTGCTCAACTGACTTTTGTCAAAATGACCGGCTAGGTTTCGGATTTCTAAAGCACATGAAACCCTGAGTCGTAATCGTAAGTCGTAACAAACTACTACTACTACGACACATGATTCAGTTTTTAATCAAGCCTGTGTCGCTCATCCGCTGCTATATGGATTTATTAACGCAAGAGTCTATATACACAGATAGATTTTTTTTAAATGAAATAAGTCCCTAATTCTCAGTTAGTCTAGTCTCACACGCTCACTGCCTTTTCCAATTTCCTGATATAATATCCCATAACAATGGAGAGAGGGCTATCATAACACAAAGGGTCTTCCCTTGTTTCTCTTCGGTGAGAAAGTGAGAAAGAGAGCCTGGGAAGGGCACTATGAAGTAGCTGTGAACTACGGTTCGGACATTATAAGCCTTCTGAATTACTCGGTACTCATCATCATCGTAAGTTATGTGGCAGGTAGTGCGTTAACTGAATTAGGACTGCTTAATGTTGAGTGGAGAGAGACAGGAAATTGATGCGGATGGGATGTGACAACGGGAACCGGGGTGTTGTAATGTTCTGAGGAGCGACGGTACGGGCACTTCATCCCTAATGACTTCCTCTCCCACATTAGCCCAAGACCCCATTGTTATCAGCTATGGCCAACGACAATGTTCATGGACTCAAGTCATAATTCATCCCTTTGCCTGGTTGTTCCCTTCTCCCAAGATGTCGATTCGAGTCTTTGATGAAATATATTTCCTTTTGTTTGTGTAAACGAGGTGTCCGTAAGACTCAAAATTGAAGAAAGGGTTGAGAAGCCATAAGGACGAGGGCTATTCCAAAAGTGCATAGCGCCTTTTGATTGCTAATGTTGGATGCGTATGGATGGGTGTAAAAATATCACCACAAACTAAAGCTTCCTTACATGAAAAAATTCTGGTAAAATATATCTTTTTTTGCGTATCATTTTCCAAAATTGGAAAGATCTTTGTTGCCCCTTCATACTTTTGAGCCGAATTTCTACAAATAAGCAGCAATGGAGGGTCATGTGTTTGTAAAATTTCAAAAGATAAAAATAAGTACGAACGAAGTAATTTATTTTGAAAATTGAAAAAATATTTCCTTGTCATACGTTGAAAAATTGATATATCAAAAACGAAGTCGCTTTAATTCATGAAAAAATGATATTATGAAAAGCGTAATCTTCATGGAAATGTATCAAAGATTGCTGTAGTGACTGCGTTACGAACTTTTGGAACAACCCTTGGTGAGCAGAGGGAGACATCATCATTGCAGGCAGGGAGGCTCAACAGGACTTCCTTTTTATCCAAAGTAAACTTTGTTCTTAACGTTCAAATAATGGAGGAAAGGGCTTGGGCGGAATTGTGTTCGTTCGAGTGCCTTTGTCTGTCTCCACTTGAACTTGACTCAAAGTTCTGTTCTTGTTGCAGAACGGAACTGGATGAAGGAGATTCGGCATTAAGGTCCAATTGTGTGAAAGGCTAACTGAGGTCTTCGGAAGGGAAGCCCAGACCTCTTCCCTCTACCCGCTTATTTCCTTGACATTAACTTAAGTCCAGTCTGTCTGTTTTAGAAAAGTAATCATAGTAATTTCCTTGATAACATGCCCAGTCGTGCTCAACAAACTATGAGTTATTGCAGATTACAGGGTTCACCTTCACGTCTAAATAAACACAAGGAAATTACTTTGGAAGTGAGAAGGACGAAATTGAACCTTGTTTGTCTGGAAGGAGTTAAACTCTAGCTTCAGTGTAAACAGTGGTCCATTGTCAAACAAGCAGGGATGGGTAAAATCATGATTTTGGCATGTTAAATAATTTTGATTTAATTTTGCTATTTCGATTCTCGTTAAAAGTTACTTGGTTTCCTATCTTGATTTTGACAAATTTCGAAAAATAATGTTCTAAGTAGAGTTTGAAAATTAGCCATTTTAATATTAATTGGTAGTTTTTAAAATTATAAAGTACAATTAGAGAATCTATATTTTAAGTCAATTACTTTCATTGACTTCAATTTTTAGATTTTAGTCAAAAAATTCAACTGTGATTTTGATGTTGCAAATAATGATGATCTGATTTTGGCCAATGATTTTGAAAATATCATCTCGTGAGTTTCTTCATCCCTGTAAACTACCTGCTACCTGTATATTGTTGGCTAGCTTTTTCCTATCATATTTGAACAGCGTGTTTATCTTCTAAAAATAAGTATTTGAACTTTGGAGAGGCTCTACTGCAACTTGGAACAATATTTGACTCAACTCGGAGCTAGATTGTGTAACTGAACACGCGGATGGAAGTCAGTCGATTCCTTCCTTATTATTTTTGTCTTGGGGCCATGAAGAAGGAGCACTAATACGTTCATGACTCAGCCTCAATAAACTTTATATCACGGTTGTAAAAACAAGGAGCATGATGACGATGAAATACAAAAAGTAGAAGGAAAAAAATCCAGCACGGACCAATTCCTTTTGTTTTCCTTTTAGTGAGGATCATATGAGTGCTTTCGGTTTGTTTTTTGTTTTGATATATTTGAGGACTCAGACTCAGGCCAATGCTCTTGTTGGTGAAGAAAGACCCACTTGGCTCTAGAATCCTGTCGTGAAGCAAGTACCAGAAGTCATAGCATGTTCCATTGTTCCAAAGACGTCTCTTGGTCTTGGCTTCATGACAGGAGAGAAGGAGAGATAAATAATTTACGTACTTACACTTGAACTCGAGAGACTGAAGAGGAGTAAAAGTCCATTTAATCAACTGTCTCGCCCTTCGTTCCTTCTTCTTGGGAGAAATTGAGCAAATCGAGAGAGGCGGAAGTCTATTTGGAACGCACCATGTAGCCAGACCATTTTTTGTCCATGTTTGTTCCTCGTATTTGTATTATTGGTGTGAAGAGAGTAGTTTGGTGGAGCATTACGAGTCTTCTGAATGTCTCTGTAAGAAGAAAGCACTTTTGGGCAGCTTGGGATCTCTGCTGGGTTTAAGGCTTGAATAGGGATTGAGTTAGGTCGGTAATTTGGAATTTCTACTAAATCCGTGTTGAAAGGTTTAATCAGTTTCTATCGGATATTTCAATCAGTTTCTACGTATAACTAAGTTAACTATTCTATTTTCTGTTCTAATTTTTTTTTTTTTTTCAATTTAAATAATGTTGGTTCTGTACAAGTGTATATTCAATGCCAATTTCAATATACATATTCAAGTGTAGTTACATGTTGCATTGTCATGGCTTATGGCATAAGCAAGGCAGAACGGGTGCAGCCTCACTTCCAAAATTGCTTGACCTAATTTAAAAAAAATTTACTCAAAACTTGGCCAATCACTTGTCTTTCTATGAATGAGGCTTCAAAACCGCTAAAAATCACTGAAATCAATGTACTTACTTAAACGAGAAGCTAATGCTATTTTGGTTGTTAGAGATTAAGTATATCATGTCTTCATCCTTCCTTTGCGTACTACTTCTAAATCATCAATGTCCCGTCGATTGGTTGTCGGTGTATAGCTTTCGATAAATAGTCGCGTTGCAGCCGTTTTTCAATGAACCGAACACGAAATTTTGCATGGTCCGTCTTCTGTCTGGTATCCAATTCTTAGAAAATGTTCTGTCCATGCTAAAAAATCGAACATGGCCTTCTGACTTGACGAAACATCCCGACATTGTTCAAATTTCTTCCTGAAACAGTCGACCCGTTCGCTACCCTATACAGATCTGGAAGTTGCATTGTACGCACTACACGTCTGGAGGCAGGATATAAAGGTTATCAAGATCTGTAATGATGTTAACCTTGTTCAGCTCTCCTTCCTCTTCTCACTTTTATTTTTAGCTCTCTAATCTCATTGTCCAGCAAAGACATGGCACTTGGAGTGGAAGGGGCTGATAGAATGGGAGCTTTAAAGGTATTATATTATTGAAGGAAGATCAAAAGTAAGATTATCTTTATCTCCTCCCGTCTTTTCCTTGTAAAACTCAGGTTCTTTGAGTCTGAGCTTAGGTGTCCGTATGTTGTCTCCAAAATAAAATTGCTTTCCGACTCAGCTTCCAACAATATCGTCTCTCCTGGATAAAAGCAAGGGAAAATACAAATCCTTCTTTTTTATCTTATTAGGACGAAGAAGGGTTAGGTGTTAGGTGAGGCCAGGCGAGGTAGTAGAAAATGAGAGTAATAGAACTGAAGTGCAGATGCAGTTTCGGCTTTTGATCAAATGCGGATTGAAATTTCCAATGTTTCAGGGTTCTAGCGGATATCTGCGATTTAGATGAAGAAATGGACTGTGTCAATTCGGTTGTTGCATTTTGTGATTGCTTGGAAGAGAAGGAAATTTTAAGCCAATCGAAATGGAGGATCTGCTGGAAGCGTAGAGGCAACAAGGAATGCAAATTCTGAGTTCCTTTATCGTATAGTCATAATTCAGTGGAAGGCATGCATTGGCTTCCCTATATCAAGCCCATACAACAACTTGGAGAAGGAAAGGAAGAGAAAATTGTGTAGAAGACGATGTGAGTTGTAAGAGATGATATTAGCGCCTGAGTTATGTAGTGTAATATGATAAACATGTCATAGAAGATTAGAAATGCCGGAGATTGGATGGAGCATAAAAACTGTTAATGTTGGGTCTGTTGAGCTTCCCATTTGGAGATATGCAATATTGCAGTGCGTGGAACCCAGTCTTGAGAAACCCGGAGAATTTATGAGCAAAAGTTGAAATTGAGGCGAAGACAGACCGACTTCTCAGCGGTTCCTCTTCTCTTCGTTTTTTACGATATCCCAGACAGACGTATAATTGAAAGCGAAGTATTACAAATTGTTTAATCATGTTTTCTGCGTCTTCCATTGGATTCTGGATTCCAGTTGAGGGCTTGTCAGGATTTCGGCCCGGTATCTGGAATCATATCATGCACTGTTTGTACTCGGCTTGTCTTCCCGTCTATTTTTGTCTGACTTTTGGCCTGGAAATCCTTCCGTCTAAGTCTCGGTCCTCGTTTCTTTTGTTTACTTTGGCGATAAGGATAATAGAAGTTGTGAGATGTTGTTGGTAGAAGAAGAGGATCCTTAGATGTTGGAAGTGGGTGGAAGGTATGCAACAAATGAGTTGCCCATTGGCCACAGCTTTGCTTCTACTTGGAGTGTTGTGGGTTTAACTAAGCCTGGGTCTCTGGAACTCTGGAATGGAAATCTTGTGTTTGTGGAAACAATACAAGTCCGCCCGAAGCCCGTGTGGGGAACTATATTTAGCTACACGTCGACTTTCGTCAATAGTTTATGTGGAAATGGACTCTGTTGTCTGGTGCGTAGGAAGATCTAAAAGGCTATTTGTTACTAAATCCCAGACCAGCACTTTGGTCTTCCCCGTCCTGCCGAGTTTAGGAGGCTTTGAGTGAACGGAAGGAAATTGGCTTCCCTATGCTTCCATTGGATTACATGACTTGGTCATTTGCTTTCTCCTTTGCTTTCTTTGAGTGGGGATGCATAGGGCATAGTTACGTATGTCGTATTACAGGGTGCAGAATACTGGGTTGAAGTAAGGTATCCTCCTAAGCGTATGCTACCCTTATGCTACCCTAACCCTATAAAGCCAATCATCTTGCTACCCCCTCAAATCTTTATGATATGATACCCCTCGGAAAGTATTTTAAGTTGTGATTTCCGCATATCCTCCTGCTACCCCTCGGAAAGTGTATTTTAAGTTATAATTTATAATTTCCACAAATCCTCACGCTACCCCTTCAAATCTTTATGATACCCTTCGAAAAGTGTGTTTTAAGTTGTGATTTCCCACAAATCCTCATGTTACCCCTTCAAATCTTTATACTATCCCGCGGAAAGTGTTTTTAAGTTGTGACTTCAATATCCGCATGCTACCTTTTGGAAGCTAGAAGCTCTTTTAAATTGTGATCTTCATAATTTTAGATTAATTTAAGCTTGTCGAAGTCGAAAATCTCGACTGGTGTCTCGGCAAATTCTGGTTAGGTTAGCTTTATATGATTGCTTAAATTACCGAAATGAGTAGCATACGCCACGGAAATCTCAATCGTGTACCAGGAATGGTTTCCGAGTTTGGTCTGAATAATGTATTGGGGGTCTACGACACGGATATGATTAAAGGTCTGCTGTCCACTTTATTGACGATCATGATGATGAAGGAACGCATGAGCTTTGCATTGGACGGCACCCGGGCATTCCGCTTCCCTAACTTTGTCTTCAAGTTCCGGGCTTGGCTCTGACCAGCCGGGTGCGTTTCCATGCGTTTCCATAGAACATGTGGAAAGGGCTGAAGTGAAGCGTCTTCTTTTATTGATTCGGAAACCTTGACGATCCTTCTTTTCCTTCCAAGGTTAATCACCCTTGAGTCCAGTCGTAATTTACTTTCCTGGTAAGATTAAAGGCTGGGCGGCTGAGTCAGAATTGGAAGCCAGGAATCCCGTCTTCCCGTCCTCCCGATAACCCAGCCTATTTCTATACAGCTTGGCTTATTTTCTGTAAAAACGATTTATTCCTTCCTTGATGATCCCACTGCAGTTTGGTTAGCTGGAACTGGAAGGCAAGGCAAGTAGGGACTTTCTTATCAGAGAATGACACAACTCTCAAATCCACACATAAGATGAAGTGTCAAGCTATTAGGGATCTGGAAAAAAAGCGTATTTATGGATGGCTTGAGAGAAAGGACGTATTGTGTGACAAGGGAATGGATGAAAAGGTATTAAGATCTCCTGTGGCAAACTAAGAACTGAGTTTCAAAGGCTTAAGTTTTATAGTCGACATGATCTCCTTCACTTTTTTCACACTTTTTTCTTATCACGTCACTGTCACAGACTGTCGTGTTGGTTTTGAGAGGAAAAAACTTCCGTTTCAAATAAGTGACACGACAGGGCAAGTGGGACTTGCATCTCCTCCGCTTGGGGCAGAATTGGAGTATTATGAAATGAAAAACTGTCACTTGGAATTATGTATTGCATATGGTGAAAGGGATCCAAGCATCACCTGCTCAATGTCTACTCCAGTTTACAACCATTCCAATGTGGTTGCCTGTCATATGCTCCACGTTTGGGCTTAATTCGTGACAGAAGAGATTTTTTTTTTTGAGTCGTTGGTCCTATATTTCCATAACAGGAAATAAAATATAGACTTTCCCAACAACGGTGACAAATGTGTTTCAGGAATCTCAGGTTGTTGGGAGAAACTGGATGTGAACGTAATCCAATATATTAGGCTTCCTTCTGGAAGGCTTCTTTCGACACAGGACGTTTTATTTGATTGAGATAGAAAAGGGGCAAGAATCTTGGGTTGAGTAATTGCGTTACGTGGACTGCGTCTTGATTGATATGAGCAAAGTCTTGGAGACACTCCGAGCTGGAGATGCAACATTCCAGGTTATATGTCTCTTGGGCAAAAGTCAGTTGGGCAAAACAAACACAAGATTTAAAAAAGGCAATTTGGCAAAAAAAGAAACTAGATTCTTTAAACCAATTGGATATGAAAAATTAGATTTAAATGTAAAAAGTAAACCGACTTGGGCAAAAATATTTTATCCAAGTAAGTATATATATTTATAGTTGATATAACCAGACGTCAAACTAATATGCCATAAAATAAGCACGTATTTAGTGTGGCAAGTTGCAAAAACACTAGCTAGAAATCGTAAACAAATTCGATACTTTTTGTAGCGCAAGAAAGGAACAGACGCTAAATCTATGCAATGCCTTATTTCTGTCCAGAAAAGAGATTATATCGAATGTCTGCTTCAGAAATATTGAAGATTTTAACAAAATATACATGAGGAAAGGGGAAAATGTCGTTTTGTCAAAAAATATCTTTAATATCCGTTTCGCCAAATTACCTTTTGCCCAAGACACCAACTCGGTAACTAGAACTTATAAAACGATGCTTGGGTACCTCTGGTCTGGACTTAGGTCCTAACTCCTGGACAACGTACTCAGTGAGTGGGAACGACAGGCCAATGCTGGGAATGACCAACACGGGAATTATGAGATCCGTCCTGAGTTGACACGACAGAAGAGACAGCAAGTGTCATGTCATGTGGAAGTTAAATTGAATATGAATGGGAGAGAAGCGGACGTTTCACCTAATGGCGTTGTAATTCTGCTGGACGGAAGATGGAACCGTTTAATGCGTTTCAGGACTGGTTAGACCCATTTCCTCCACGAGTGTCAGATTAGGAACGGAAATGTCTTCAACTTCAAAAGGCATACGAACATGACAAGATGACATGACAGGCTGTGTACTTACTGACGTGGAAGGAAAATAATATTAGTTTGTGGGTTTTTCTCGTTTTTCTGGTAAAAGTTGAGCTGCTGGAGCTGGGAGGCTAAGGATGTTGAGCTTATTATTTCTTGACTCTTGTTTACTGCTTGTGGGCATGATGAAGAGCCTTTCTCCAGTCTTCCAGATTCAATTCCCTCTTGTGCAGTTTTTAGATATAAAAACTACTGAAATATTATATTTATTTGCCAGGATTCATCATTTCTGAATGAGCTCAAGGGTTCTTTCCTTGGTAGCTCCTCCACAGAATGGATGACATAGTTGTACATGAATGCATTCTTTATGTTAAAAAGAGAGGAGAAAGCAATTTTGAGCCTGAAGGGTGAATTTCTTGCCTGCATGCCTAAACATATTGTGAAGCTCGGAGCTTTCACTTTAGACTCCAGAAACCATTTTTCCTCCTAGGTGGCTGAGATGGTTCCTGGTAATTTTGAATCAACACCAGTGTCCTGAGATGACAGGACAATCTTGGAAAATAAATATTTATGAGTTGTGGAAATACAAAATTCCGTTGACACCTTTGATCGGAAAGTGCGTGTAATTTATGGGCAGTGCTCCTTTGGGAGATGCGTTTATTGCCAAAGTAGGCAGCTGTGACATGGGCGAAGTAGGACTAGAATACAAATCAACTATGATACACTAATTCTATTCTTGGAACACACTTCAATTTAATTAATTTTGTTTTTGTTTCTCAGGACTCGTCTCAACTCAGGAACAAGAAGCTAATACGTTGGTAATTGATCCTCCGATTCCGTTCAATGGGAAACTCCGAGTTCCTGTTGGATCTCGTAAGGTAATCACTTGCCGAGCTGATGTGCCGAACCCGGATCTGATTAGTGACATGAAGTGGTACTGGGACTCTAATGCTGGATCTCAAGTTACGGCCATTGACGGAAAGTAAGTATTTTTACCTTCACAAAATGTCGACGGGTGGAACTATGATTGGTAAACACGTTTTCTAAAAAAACAAACAGGATGTATTCCTGTCATTATAATTATTATCCGATTATCCTCAAAAGTGTATCATGCAGGTTGGACAGGGCTAGATTTTTCACCCTTCTTTGTCAGGTTTTGTTGTCTGTGTCTGTCGCCTCAACGTCATTATGAAGCGGAACTGGAAATGGAATTGTTCCGTGCGTTGCCCACATGTAAACTTCCCAAAAAATGCCGTCTCCTCCGACTCTGTTTGGTTGAACTTGAAATACGAGGAACGAGGGTCACATCAAAAGTTTGTGTGCTGTATTGATATTTGATTCTATGATAAAGATAAGTGAGAAAATATCGGTCGACTCAAAAATTTACAATTACTAAAATTATGAGATTTAAAATAAACTTTCAAATTATGTCACAAAATACTGATGGGTTCATCGAATTCATAAACATTTGCCATTCTATTCTGAACCCAGACTTTTTATAAGTCGAATTTTTTAATATAATTAAAATGTTTATTTAAATAAAACTTTAAGATACTTACATGAAACACTTGATTGGGATTTGGTCATATCAAAACTTGATGATGATGTGATGACAATTAAATTTTGTCACTGGTCATTCATGATTTGAAACAAAAATTCGAATTTTCCTTCAAAATTAAGTAAAAATCTTTCTGACAAACCAAAATTAATTCTTGAAGGTACAATCATGAACTTGCCCTAACAATAAGTGAGAGTGAGAGAACTGCATCCAGGCCAAAGGTTAATTCATGAAAATTTTGGAAGTTGTTCTATTTTAAATATAATACTTGTGATTCTCAGATCACGCACAGAGGCAAAAAGTAGGTTTGGCTTAGGCCCACTAACCACATAGCTATGCTGCCCTTTATGCGAATCTTGGGTTTGTAGCTCAGTGTTGTCTCTCGAGCTCCTTACATGATATAAGAAGCACACACGAACTTTTGAAATGACCCTCGCGTAATTCTTGTTATGTGGGAGACAGGAATGTAAAATTCTAATTTGAGTTGACAGAAACGAGTTTCGTTGTATTTAATTCTTCCCCTTTGATACGGTAAAGGAGGAAAGTAGTAAAGTTGATTGCAGTAGCACGGAAGGCACCTCATGGCGTGCACTTCATTTTCATGTTTCATATTTCACATGAATATGAATATTACTGGGTTGATAAAGTCCTATTGTTCTGAGTGAGTCAGGAGACGATTATTCTGGTGCAGATTGACCATTAATGTCATCGGTATTTTCCATGTCTCTCTTCCACTCGCCCATTTATCATGTCATGAGGCGAGTCAGGGGAAAGTCAGTGGAAAAGTCAGACTAGCCACTCGCTTTTGTTCCCTGCCTGGCTCACTCATGGGAAAAACCATGTACCATGTAGTCCGCCTTTCATTACCTAATGTCAAGCAGTCAATGGAAAACAAAGAGCACATTATTAGGCTAGGAGATCTCTATTGTGATCTGTTCGTATTAAACCCATATGTAGACAGGCTGAGATGGATTCCTTTATGATTTGATTTACGGCTTAGGCTTAATGCTAAGAAACAGAGTGGACGTCCAGACGAATAAAATAAATTTTCTTTTATTTTCTATTTGTGATTCCTTATCAAGCGAAGAATTGGAGTCGAGGTAATCAAAATCTCGTCTTTTTCTAACCTTGTTCATTTCCTTGTGTATTTTTTCCCATGTGCCCCACCACGTTCATCCACATTAACAGAATTCACAAACTAAATTCTTCCACCCGATAACCGATTAACACTGTTAGTACTTACATATAAAGAACAATTTACGAAAGGCTTATAATTTCTGTCCCAGTAAAATGAACTGACTTTGCACTACTTTAAGATAATTTTGCAACAAAAAAAAACGAATAAGCACCAATTTGCGGTGTACTTTCTGTTACAATAAGAACAATTGTGTCGATTTAGTTATATTTTTTAAATATTTGCATTGAAAATGTTTACTTTCGAAATAGTAATATCTATTTTTGCGGCTTCCAAAAACTTTATTTTTACATTAAAAGAATACGTTTATAGTGAGAAAAAAAATTTTCAACGGCAAAGGTCAATATTCTTAATGATTTCTGACTTTAGATTTCGAACATTTACTGTAAACGTCGACATTTTTACCCTACGAAAATACAACAAAAGCCCTTATCCGACTTTTCGCTATTATTTTTTTATGGTTTTGAAATGTTCGGAATTTGGAAGAGTTATAAGGAATGGGGAATGAAAGCCGAATCCATACGTACGAATACGCTTGTACATATAATATTACCCTGAATGGCTTTAGTCATTAGTCAAGACTATTGTATAGCGGTAGTCGGTAGTACCTTAGATGTTCTTTGTCAATAGACGCGTCTTTAAGTCTATGTTTGAACGGAAGGAAGCGAATGGGTGGATTGGATTTAGATATTTAGTGAGATGAGATTTGTTATCTAATGTATGTAAGTTCCTTCGTAACCCCTACTTTAAATGTTAGCTAGGAATGCTAATTCTTAGGAGTTGATGTGTCGAGTGCATGATCCGTGAGTGAGAAAGGTGGGATGTGAGTTGTGAGTTGTGAGCGACGGTAAACAATAAATATTTTCCTGAATTATCTTTGACGAAGCTTCCTTCTACGGGAACGAGACGAGTTTCTGCTTGTCTAATCATTTATGTACCCACTCGTTCTACATGTATTTTTTCTCAAGTCAAAAGTCACGATTTTATCTCCACTGCAATTAGTAGTTCCTTTAATCACATTGTTAACTTGATACTTTATTGGAAGGGAAGCCGTTAACTATGCACTTAAACTATAATTTCTTATTTTGTGAAAAATTGTTCAGCATTCTTGGCTCAAAATCAGACATGCACAATCGACCAAACTCCAGGGGGGTGTCAGGCTAAAATTTCCAAAATCCAAGTCGGCGAGCGCTGCGCGCTTGCCGAGTTCGCACGTTTCGGCATTTGAGCGATATTGCTTTCGATTATGCGACAATTGGGCGGGGACAATTGGGCGGGCGACAATTGGGCGGGGACAGTTGGGCGGGCGACAATTGGGC